>JAJONR010003359.1:0-76313 GCA_029582245.1 Solanum etuberosum | reverse complement strand
TTATTAGAGATAGACTTAAGACAGCCCAGAGTCGCCAGAAGTCCTATGCAGATGTAAGGAGAAGGGAATTAGAGTTCCAAGTTGATGATTGGGTCTTCCTGAAAGTGTCACCTATGAAGGGGGTGATGAGATTTGGCAAGAAAGGGAAGCTCAGTCCCGATATGTATGCCCTTACAAGATCTTGAAAAGCGTTGGTAAAGTGTCTTACGAGTTAGAGTTTCCAGCAGAACTAGCAGCAGTGCATCCGGTCTTTCACGTTTCGCTATTGAAAAAGTGTGTGGGTGATCCAGCTTCCATAGTACCTTTAGAAAGTGTGGTTGTGAAAGATAGTCTCTCTTATGAGGATGTACCAGTTGAGATTCTTGATCGTCAGGTTAGTAGGTTGAGAAAAAAAAAAGTCGCTTCAATAAAGATTTGTGGAGGAGTCAGTCAGTAGAGGGAGCTACTTGGGAAGTAGAAGCAGCCATGAAGGCCAAGTATCCTCACCTTTTTCCTTCCGATTCCATTCCAGCTTGAGGTAATAGTTCCTCTCCAGTTTTTCAGTCATTTATCCACAGATTCAGTCTTAGTATCATGTTCCTTCAGTTTGTACTTGCATTTTCAGCGTATTTGCATGTCCTTGGAACTCAGTTCAGTCACAAATCAGTTTCTAGAAATTTGTGGTAGGGTTTGCAGCTCTTTCCCTCCATCTTCAGCTAGTTTAGTCTTCATTCGAGGATGAATGTTCCCAAGGGGGAGATAATGTAACACCCCGTATCCTAGACAGACCAGATTACAGATTTGAGAAGCTACAGGTGCCACCGACGGGCACCACCCACGGACCGTAAGGTGACCCACGGTCCGTCCTGGTGGTCCGTGGTTCACCACCTGGAAACCGTCCCAGAATAGCCCAGAAAATAATTCGAAGTCCAGACCTACGCCAGGACCTACGTACCGTAGGTCAGACGACGGTCCGTGGTCCAGGGCCGTAGGTCGAACCCCAGATTTCAACTCCCAGAACTCCAAAAAATTCAGCTAAGGCATGACCCACGACCAGGACCGTAGGTCAGACCACGTGCCGTGGCCTTCAGGTCCGAGTTCCAGAATCGCATCGACGGTTGACCAGCACAAATCGTGAGTCAGTCCACAGACCATCGGTCAGTTCCATCGGTGGCCCCGACAACAGTTAAGTCAGGGGTCTTTTGGTCTTTTCCTTATGCGTTGGACCCCTAAACTATGTCGTTTAACCCCTAAACTATGTAGTTTTGGTCAGTTTAAGCCTAGTAACTTTATTAGAACTTACCCTAGTCAATTCATTCTCCAAAATTTAGCAAACTCAGAGCAAAAGAGGAGAAAGAGTCGACCAAACACCTTTCCAAGAACGCAATAAGGTTTCATCAATTCCAGCCCCGAAATCAAAAGATTTCTTTGTGGAATTTGTCACCTGGTATGTGGGATTTCACTAGTGGGTTCCTTTCACCCATTCGGTCCCTAGAATTCAGTCAGATTCTTGATTCCCTTGATATTATCTAGACCTAGGGTTTCTAGAATTTCAGCAGATCATTATGAATTAGTTACTTTAATGTTCCTAATCAGATTATCACGATTTTAGTATCGTTTTGCGTATTCACAAACTCAGAACCCTAGCCATGTAGTTCTTTTAGCTCATGAATTACACATGCTAGGTCAGTTATTTCAGATATACATACCCCAGTTACGAATGTTTCATTATCAGCACATTAATGTTGCATTCTCAGATTTTGCATGTCAGTATTTTGAGCTATCCAGTATTACAGAAACTCAGTCATAATGTGTTATTCACATAATCTGTTGGGAGTAGACTTAATACCAAGTTGGACTAGGGTTCAACGTACCCGAATAGCCCTAGAACTACGTGCCCCATAGGATGTAAGTCCCCTCTGTGGGCATCATTTTAGTGATCATACCAGTCATGCCTCTATACCTCTGGCAGGGTATATTGGGTCCTCTCGATGGGGAATATACATCGGACTCCACATTTAGCTCATGTGGTTTTATGTCGATTATTAATAGCTCCCTCACAGTCAGATTCTATTGCATTGACCATGTTATCAGTTACAGTCATATTTCAGTCTCAGCATGTTATAAACTTGGTCATTGCATTCAGTTACTTCATGTTCAGTATTTCCGGTATAGTATCATGGTTATCTTATGTCATTGCTCAGTTATATGCTTTGTTCAGTTATGTTTATATTGTTCAGCTTTACTCTATCCTGCATGCTCAGTACCTTTCAAGTACTGACGCATACTCTGCGCTACATCTTCTCGTGATGTAGGTCCAGGTTCTCAGCTTCCAGATCACACATAGATCGGTTCCCAATCTTCAGTTCAGCAGCATCAGTGGTGAATCCTCATTCTTCGAGGTCGATTGACATGATTATCTTTCTACTTTCAGTCTTTAGTTTCAGGTTTTGCTAGATTTAGCTGGGGCATGTCCCAGTATCTCTAGTCAGTTAGAGGCTTTATTTCAGACATAGTTAGAATCAGTTTTAGATTCGAGTATGATATTTCAGTTGTCGTTAAACTCTCAGATTATATATCCAGATTTAGAATGGGTATTCCCCATCACTTTCAGTTTATCTCATGTTTAAGCTTCCGCATAGAATTATCTTATTTCAGTTATCATAGTATGCTTATGTTATGCCAGCAGGGTTAGCTTGGGGTCACTCGTGATCCTAGGTCCCATATCCGCGTCCTGGGGTTAGCTCGGGGCGTGACGGTAAATTTCGGTTCGGTTTTTCAGTTTGGTAAAAATGTGAAACAAAACCAAATTGAAATAAATTCGGTTCGATTCGATTATCACAATTTCGGTTTAACCAAATTTAATAAACAACGATACATTATCAAAATTCAATCACTCTTGTTCGATTTCTTCAACCTCTCAGGTTCTTACAACTTACTAGTTACTACAAGTCACATCCAATTCTAGTGCTTTGCAAATGTTTTGGCAGTTCAAAAAAAGTACAAAATTAGTTAGCAGCCTTCACAGAACACATGGAGAATAGTATCTCTAGAGCAACAAGAGCATCTAAAAGGAATTTTATCTTAACAACCTCCACATCATGAATTAGAATTTCAAAGAAATTGAATTGTGTCATACTCAACAATAGATTTTTATCATTTCTATGCATAGTAATCTGCAAGGCAGAACGCAGAATCATTAGACCTCTTTCAAGTATCAACTTGCAATTTCTATGCATAGTAATCGAGTGTTAACTGCTACACGATGGCCACCGCAGTCTCTTAGTGAAGTTCTAAGTATGAGATACAAACTTAGACGACTAACAAGAGACAACGAGCTCAGATGATAGTTGGGAGTTGTGAACTAACGCCGGACGCGAAGAGCACTGACCAGTCACCACTTACCAGCGGCCTACGAGACAACGACCGGAGCTCTAAGCAGCATCCTGCGAGGCACGAACAAACGAACACTGAGCAGCGCCGCTTGCGAGCACTCAACACTGTAGTGAGCAGCGCCGTTTGCGAGCACTCATCACTGTAGTGAGCAGCGCCGCTTGCGAGCATTTGAGAAGTGAGAACTGAACAGCGGCGACGAGAGATTTTAGTTTAGGGATTTTAGTTTTTCAATTTCTGATTTGGAAATATTGGGCCACATTTGAATATGGGTTGTGGGCTTGTGGCCTGTGGGCTCAAGTTATTAAATTAAGGCTGGTTATTATAGGGTATAAGGAATATATATATATATATATATAATTTCGGTTTTTCGATTAACCGAATTATATTAGCTAAAATCCAAAAAACTAAAATATTAGAATTTGAAACCAAAACCGACCGAACAAATCGAAAAACCGAAATTGAAATTAAAAAAAATTCGATTCGGTCGATTTTTTCGGTTTTAACCATATTATGCCCAGCCCTACTCTTATGATGCATTATTTTCTGAATCAACCATAGCATAGGCAAGAGATAAAATATAGCCTGTAAGCAATGAAATCAAGAAAGACATTTCAGCCTATACATATATATACTTGAATATGCAAAAACAAAGAATTTCTAAACACTCATATCCACCAAGTAGAATATGGAAATTCAGCCTATAAACACATATATTTGACTATACAAAACCTTGACATTTCCTATACACTCTTATACATCAAGTAGAATCTAGAAATTTAGCATATACGCACATATACTTGACTATACAAACATTATACATTTCATATACACTTTTATACACCAACTATGCAGTAAATATTCAAACTTGAATCTGAAAATTCAGCATATACACACACATATACTTGACTATACAAAAACTATAGAGTTTTATATACTTTTATACACCAAATAGAATCTGAAAGTTCAACATGTACACACATGTTATTGACTATGAAAAAACTATACAGTTCATATACACTCTTATACATCAAGTAGATAGTTAATATTCAAACTTGAATATGAAAATTCACCCTATACATATATATACATGACTTTACAAGTATGATCCCTCTATTTAATGTCTTCAGAAAACTTTCAATTACGACCATTATAGGACTGCAATACTTTCATCCATTGATGCATAAAGTGCAATATAGCAACAAAAGAAGCATCCATTTATGCAACCTTGTTACTAGTCTTGAATTTATATGCGCAATCATATACAAGTATATCGGTAGCTTACAATATGATCCAGCAAGGTTTTCTCTTATCAATTTCTTTTTCTTTTCTTTTTCCCTCAATTCTTGCATATAAGTCCGCTCAACAGAATAATTTTTTTGAATATCGTTTATGATATCATTAGGTGTATAGATAATTTTAGGATTATTAAATTTCTCCATCACAAAACTTGCAATAATGGTTGAGTTAGCTTGACTTTGTGTCATTTATAATTCAAGCATATAGTATGAGTGAAGTTTATTGAAACTTCAAACTTTGAATAGATTTGACTTGTTTAAGCTTTAATATATAAACGACCAGTTGCAATTTGTATCGATACATCGAAGGTTATACCTAATAAAAACACAAAACAATCAAATACGAATATACAATCAATATACAAAAACAAGTTACATCACCTTGTTGAACTAGATATCATGACCCTAAATCGAAACTGATTTCAAATGGTGTAGTTCTTCAAAACTTTGACAATCGTTGTCTTATCCTTATAAATCTGTCGTTTTCAACTTTCGAGTGAAAGCAACTATCAATAATATGATTTACCTTCTCTCTCACTATTTCACCACAATCTATGATTTCAGCTTCAAGCATTTCAATTATATCTACATTGTATACTTTTTGTATACTACCTCTATTTCTATAGAGAGACTAGCAATTATAGCCAAGTTCTTGAAGTCCCTCACAAATATTTCTTTTAGTGTGACACAGTGCATACAAAGATATATCTAAAAAAAAATTGTTTCAATTTCATATAAATCATAACACTCATGTTATTGTGCATTAATATAGCTGAAATCTGATCAGTAAGGACATATTTGATCTCCATGAAATACATTGTGGAATCGACGTCAATTTGTGTGGAAATAATGATAGTTAGATCTTCAAAATCATAATCAAAATTGACAATAATAGCATTAACAACGTAATTGATGTATTTATTTTTATTCTCCACATGCCGTCGTGTTGATTCAGACTGGTGAAATAATTCGTTAAAATTGATGAAACAAAAAAGAAAATGTATGAATCACTGACAAAATCAAAGAACTGACAATGAAGCACTGATAAAATCAATATTTTTCGGTGAAATTGAGCTTTTCTCGGTGAAGTTTGAGAGAAGATCATTGTTTGAGCAACGATAGATAGAAAAATCAGATTTTTTTTCATTTTTGAACAAGAGAATTTGACTATTTTTTTGGAATTTATGGTATCTCTAATTTGAGCTATATTTTATGTCAACGAAAACTTGACTATATTTTTTATAAACAATCTAGTTTATTGTATATTTATGAAACCCCTTTTTCTTTTGCTTCTTTGCCCAATTTGGGTCTGGCCTTGGACCAATATCTTGTAAATATGCGTTTTGTTTAATAAATAACCCAATGCCATCTTTAAATTAAAATATATATTATATATTTTAATTGATTTTCTAATATTTATTTTAAAAAATACAGTATCAAATAACATACAAATA
Source organism: Solanum etuberosum (assembly GCA_029582245.1). NCBI lineage: Eukaryota > Viridiplantae > Streptophyta > Magnoliopsida > Solanales > Solanaceae > Solanum > Solanum etuberosum. The sequence goes on along the minus strand of JAJONR010003359.1, from coordinate 70,189 downwards.
TCATTTTTTTAAAAAGAATGGATACCAAATGTCATAATATCAAAAAAGAGAAATCTCAGCCCGGCGATGTGACACACCCACAAGCAAGAGATTATTTTTTTCTTATACAATGACAAAACTACCCTTCCCCTTGTACGATAATCGTCACACTCAAGCATCACTTCCACTTCATTCCTTCAATACTACTGTCACGCTCCGAGACTACCCCCTTGACGTAACACGGGACCTAGGATCACGAGTGACCCCGAGCTAACCCTGCGTCTGGCATATCATAAGCATACTAAGAGATAACTGAATAAATATATACTATGCGGAAGCTTAAAACAATAATCAACTGAAAGATGGGGGATACCCAATACTGATCTGAACATAGATAAAATACTACGAGTTTAGTGATAATGAACAATCAATCCAAACTAAAGCTGAGTCTAGTACTATGTCTGAAAAGCCTCTACTGACTAGAGTTGCTTGGACATGCTCCCAGCTAACTCTAGCAAAACTGAAAACTGAAATGAAAGACTGACATGTCTATTGTCTTCGAATTATGAGGACTCACCAATGAAGCTGCTGAATACAGATCGGGAACCGATCTAAGCGTGATCTGGATGCTCAGTACCTGAACCTACATCATGAAAGGATGTAGCGCAGAGTATTCATCAGTACTTGAAATGTACTGAGCATGCAAGATATAGAATATAGCTGAACAAAACACATAAACTGAACAAAGCATACTGAGCAATGATATGATCTAAACTGAATGTAAAATTTTGAAATATACTAAAAACTGAGCTACATGCAATGACCAAGTACTAATCATGAACATGACATGCTGAACTGAATACTGAAGTATATACTGAAAACCTGGTCAAATGCACTAAGAGTCTGACTGTGGGAGCTACTATTTACCGACATAAAACCACGTGAGCTAAACGTGGAGTCCGATGTATACGCCCCATTGAGAGGACCCAATATACCTTGCCAGGGGTATAAAGGCATGACTACATGATCACTAAATCTGATGCCCACATAGGGGACTCATAAACCTATGGGGGCACGTAGTTCTGGGACTATAAGGGTACGTTGAACCCTAGTCCAACTCGGTGTTAAGTCTACTCCCAACTGGAATGTGTAAGTCACAACATAACTGAAATACTGGATAGCTCAATGTTCTGTAATGCAAATCTGAGAATGCAACATTTAAGATCTGACCATGAAGCATTCGAAACTGGAGCATGTATATATGTTTAACTGACCTAGCAAGTGTAACTCATGAGCTAAGAGAATCTACACCTCTAGGATTTTGAGTTTCATGCAAGGAACTAAACAACGAATTCACGAAAACATGATAATCTGATTAGGAACACTATAACAACTATTTCATAACAATTCTCCAAGGTTTTAGAAATCCTAGGTCTAATCATGATATCGAGAATCAAGAATCTGACTGAATTCTAGGGACCTAGTGGATGAAAGGAACCCACTAGTGAAATTCCACATACCTGGTGACGAAATCTACGGAGAAATTCTTCAATTTCGGGGCTGAAACTGAAGAAAACCTGCTGCGTGTTCTTGAACAAAACTGGCGCCTCTTTCTCTTTTATTTGTTCTAACTTTTGGTGATTTTGGAGAATAAAGGTTCTGGGTATGTCTGACTAAGTTATTAGACTTAAACTAAGTAAATCGACGTAGTTTAAGTGCCCAACGCGTAGGGAAAAGGACCAAAACAACCCTGACTTAAATCTGACGAGTGCCACCTACTACAGGACTGACGGGCCGTCGGTTGACCTACCAACCATCGGTAGGAGTCGTCGGTCAAGCTCTACTCGACAGGGCTTCACTAAAATGAGCATAACTTTTTGCTCGGAGATGGGATTTTAGCAAACTTGGTGGCGTTGGAAAGAGAATTCAATTATCTTTCATTTGATAGGTCATGGGCCACCTAATTCTTTCTGTGCTAAAAGATATGACCGTTTGAAGTTGACCCAACAACAATTTTTCTCTAATTGGATGCTGACCCTCACCTACGATCCGTAGGTCCAACCACAGACCTTACTGGTTGACCGTGGGTGGGATCAGAGATCACCAAACTTAGGACCCTAAAGATGGAACCAACCTACGGTCCGTAGGTCAATCAACGGACCGTGGTTCACGGCCGTAGGTCTCATCCTTTGGTCCTGAAATTCTTCTAAGTCTGGGACTGAACCACGGGACCCCACCTACGGTCCGTGGTTCTACCTACGGTCTGTGGGTGGCTTCCGTTGGTTCTGACACCAGATTTTGGAAAGCTACATTTTTTTCTATTTTCTCAAATCCGAGGTGTTACAACTACGACTCCACAAACGTTGTGCTTGTTGCCAACGTAAATAAAATCACCGGCTATTCTTCTTCCCCAACTACTCTCTTCTACCGCTTCATCTCCCTGCTCTTGCCACCACCTTCCGTACACTTCCTTCCTTCTTCTACAAAAAAATCTACAGCCAAAACCTGCCGTTCTCAACAGCTGACTTCGAAACCACAAAATTTGGTAAATTCCTCTAAAAATCACAATGCTTGCGAAGGAAAAGTAAACACCGCTTCGGCAATGCCGTCCTTTGAAACTCTTTCTATTCCCTTTACCCCTTTCATTTTCTCCCTTCATTAGTATTTTTTTGTTTCTTCTTAAAACATTCCTCTATCTATCCCTTCCCTAAATTATTAGTCAGTGGTTAATGATGTTGAAGTACGCCAATTCACATGTTGAATTGGAATTATTGGAGTTTCTAGGATTTGTAATTATGCACACAGATATAAGAAAGATTTTTCACTAATTCTTGAAGTTGATATTTGTTACTCAACAAAAAGTACGTGATTCACAAATAGTACATGAATTTTCTGAGTTGCTAGGATTTGAAATTGTGGACACAGAAATAGCAAACACTAACCTTGAATGCGGACACATTTCGTCTACCTTGTATTCCCCATTCGTTGTCTCCTTTACCCGGGTCTGTTAATTACTTTGAACTCCGGTCATAGCTTTACAAATTCAAATAGTCTCAGGGAGAATCATCTTTATACTTGGCAAAGGTACGCCCATTCTATCACATCTATATTTTTCAATTCTCTTTTTATTTTACCGGATGAAAACTTTACGTCTTTGATTGTCAAAAAAATTATCTTCACACTGGGAATGATGCTTAGTAATGAGATTGATGAAATACTTTAAAGAAGTTTTAATGATCTAGTATTTCAACTTCTACAATTTCATTCATGTATTTTAACCTTTATCTTACTCTATATATAAATTCATAATGGAAGAGCAAATTTTTTTTACTGGACAATGTTATGAGTTATCTTAACTATTATAGTTGAAAATAATTTAATTAGTTAAAATTGACTTTATAAAAATAAAAATTAGCACAATAATCTATTTTTCTCTTATGCCCCCACGCAAAAGCACGAGTAAATTTGCTTGTTTTAAGAATAATAAGAAAGAAATAAATGGAGTGAGAATAAAAGATTGCCTAAAAACAAGGTTACGTAATATTAATATTCTCTCTAGAACAAACGAGAAGAAGAAGAAGAAGAAGAAAAAAGAAGAAGCTCGAGTCTATATGTTGTTACCTTGTCTACAAGGACGCCTCTGCTCAGAAGCAATCTTCAGACAATATAGCTAATTCATAGTTGCTTTTAGCTTGGAAGAATTGTAAAAGCTTCCATGGGTAAGGAGGACTGTTGCTCAACACAACTCATAGATGCTAATGGAGAATTCAACTTCAAAGGTCTCGAGAATTTCGTTAGCTCTGTCAAACTTCCCCGCTGTGGTCTCTCTTATGCTGTTGTTGCTATTATGGGACCGCAGAGTAGTGGTATGATTTATTTCTTCGAAATTCTTTCATTTGCTTATACATTTTGATGAACTTGAAACTAAAAGGGCATGTAATTAGTATCAATTTTGCTTCTCTTATGAAACCCCATTGTATGCTATTTTATCCTGCATTGTTAATGATGCACTGCTTCTAAATTTTTTGATAAACTGGAAAAAGGGGATGTTTTTATTTAAATTGGTGTTATTTTCGCTGTGAATGTCCCTTTTTGAAATATGATTTGATCCCCAACAAAGTTGGCCTCTATGTCGATCTTTTCTATTCATGCTGCTTGCAGATTTTAGACGGAGATGTTTATATCAATTTCAGCATTTATTTTGTTTTGATGGCTCTTCTTGCTATCGAAATGAAACCTCCACCACCTTTGAAATATGATCTACACCTCAAGTCAAGAGATAAAGTTGGTGTCTGCCCATAAATCTTCTCTTAACTGTTCTGCTCTATTCAGGCACAATTCATTGTGATACTACTTCGCTTGTACTACTGTTTAATGAGAATTTAATGGATAAGCCTCGTGGGTACCTCTATATACTTGAAATTTTTGTTATGTTGCTGTCATTCGGATTTTCTTCAAGTATTTACTAGCTTTGTCTCTTTTCTTCTGAATTTGCCTTTTGGTTTTTCTGTTTTGTCATTTCATTGTGATATTTTTCTTTTCTATTTTGTTTGTATGTAAGTAAGATTTTGTTCATGATTAGTTTCAATAGTGCTAATCCTAAATGCATTTTTGTCCACAGGTAAAAGTACCTTGTTAAACCATTTATTCTATACCAATTTTAGGGAGATGGATGCTTTTAGAGGAAGGTGAGGCTCCCTCCCTCTCTCTTTGACGCTTTGTGCATACAAGAACTTGAACAACGAAATGTCTCTTCCAAATAAGGAAATATAATCAATTCAACTTTCACATTCTAAAATAAATGTATTTCAAAATTCATTTCAGGAATCAAACAACCAAGGGAATTTGGATTGCAAATGCTGTCGGCATTAATCCATTGACCATTGTCATGGATTTGGAGGGTACTGATGGAAGAGAGAGGGGTGAGGTAATAAGCATTTTGTTATCTTTTTAAAGCATGTTACAATAACCTGATGCAATGTTTTGAATCATAAAATGCCACAAACCATATTGTATCAACACCATAGCTTTAGGTAACTTGGTACAATCTTGTGCTGATGTGCATATCCTTGTAAACAAAAGTAACGGCATGTCCTAAACGTGTCAAACTGAAACAAGTTGCACTATGTTGTTGAACAAAGTAAATTGAAAGAATATTCTCAGACAATACATATATACTTGCATTAAACCAATTGATACAGAGCTGATTTATTTCCTCGTCACCACTGCCAGGCAGTCAACATACTCACACTCAACTTCAGCCTCACACACACACTCACGAAACTTAGACTGTTTTCTTAGGTATCATAGTAATAGTAACAACACAGTAGCGTACATGAACAAGTCCCAACCTTTATTAATATCAAAGATAAACAAAGGACTAGGCTTCACGAATTAAGGCATAGAACACACTCTACTGCCTTCGTCGAATTTGGTGCCCAGAATTTAAAACTTCTGCACATAGGCAGTTACAAGCGGTTACAACTGCTCATGCGGTTGGCACATGGATTAATAGAAATCCTATTATGATATTAACTAAGTATACTATAATATTCTAACAACTATACAACATTCGAATTTCAAATAAAGCAACCCACGGGCCTTGCACATAGCCTTCATTTGCCTTGACCACACTTAGGTTTTTTCAACCTTCCTTCATACTTAGTTTTATTTCTTGTTTCTGCCAGCTTCGTGCTCACATTGAACAACCTTATCTTGCAATCGTCAAGTCATATCACAACTTTGTCTTGTAAAGCCAACACACTACCTTGCCGATGCCCATTGCTTGCAGGCATGCCCATCAGGTGCCATGCACATGTCCTTTTCATTGTTCCCAAGTTTGCTTAGCTAACACTCTAGAATCATTGTTCGACCACTAACACTCAATCGCCACGACTAGATTGTTTTATCACGCACATGTCAAGGGAAAGACTGTAGCAGATGCAGTTTGGGAGAAGAGTAATGACTTATAGCAGTTTGATGACCAAATTGAGGACTACCTCAAAACAGTCTTGATGAGGGCATCGAGTTCAACTGGTGGGGGTGGTTTGTTAGACCCTCAGTCTAAGTAAGCAACGTTGGCAAGTACTTTTATATTGGCCTTGGCATGTGCTTGATGAAACAATGTAGCTGTGGCGACTAAGTGTTAGTAGGCAGAAACGAACAAGGATGCTGAAGTGTTGGCTAAGCAGACTTGGGCACGATGGCAAGGACAGGTGCATGACACCTGATGGGCATGCGTGCAAGACGTGGCATCGGCAAGGCAAGGCTGTGAGATGACTTGGTGATGGCAAGAAAAGGCTATTCAATGTGAGCACGAAGATGACATAAACAAGAAATAAAACTAAGTATGAAGAAAGGTTGAAATATTCTAGGTGTGGGCAAGACAGATTCGTCTAAGGCAAATGAAGTGGGTTGCTTTATTTGAAAATCGAATGTTGTATAGCTGTTAGAATATTACTGTTTTAGTTAGTTAATTTCAGAAAGGATTTCTGTTAAGCCATGTGCCAAGCACATGGGCAGTTGTAACTCTGCCTATGTGCTGAAGTTTCAAATTTTAAGCAAAAATTTGACTAAGGTGTTTTATGCCTCAGTAAATTCGTGAAGCCTAGTCCTTTGTTTATCTTTGATTTTAATAAAGGTTGGGACTTGTTCCTGTAGGTTTCTGTGTTGTTACTCTTACTATGCCACCTATGGACTTAGACGAATTCATGAGTGTGTGTGTGAGGTTGAAGTTGGGTGTGAGTGTGCTGACCACCGCCTAGCAGTGGTGACGAGGCCATCATTTAACCTGTCTTGCCTCTTTTCTCCCCCAACTCGGAGGACGATGATCTTTCACTTGTTGCAATTTGTTTTGTTTTCTCACTTATCTTCATTTGGGTAGATTGTGATCTCTTCTTATTTGGTAAGAGTATCCTTACCTTTTTCTACTTAAAGTGAGATTTGTGTACATCATTGGGAGGTATTTTTTCTTTATGTTTGGTTAACGTCGGGTATACTTTAATTCGTTTCAAAGAAACTATTTTGCCATTAAGACATTATTGGACTCTTCAAATATGTTAACAAGGCATCATGGACTATGTAGTTCCAAATCTACAAAAAATGCTCAAATGCCAGCCAAGTTATACTTGTTTTCTGGGCTAAAACTTTATATCGTTTATGGATATGGAGTTCTGTTAGCCTTCTCATGAAGTTTTGCTCCCCTTCACAAAGATTTCAAACTGTACAAGTAATTGTCTAGCTACTATGAGAAAATAAGACAAGGGAACAGAGAGAAACACAACTTGATTATGTGCTGAAGCTATTAATTTATAGCAATTGGCAATCACAAAATTAAAATAGTTTTGATTTCCACCTCAAGCTGGTATATACTATTTGTATGTACATACAAATTTGTATGAGACCACTCCTTTTACCTATATTTTTTATTTGTCAAAAGACAAACTAATTTACTATAAAATTAATTTTAATATGTACATACAAATTTGTATGAGACCACTCCTTTTACCTATATTTTTTAGTTGTCAAAAGACAAACTAATTTACTATAAAATTAATTTTAATATAGAATACAATTCAATAGCAACTTTTTATGACCTTTATATGTGCCCACATTTCTCAAAAGGAGGCCAGAGCTCCAGTTCCAAATTATTAGATTGACGCCGGAGAAGCGCCTACTATATGCTTGAAACTTTTTTTTTGGACACACAAAAGTCCGAATGATTTGATATGATATAGGCTCTAATATCAATTATTTGGAACCAAAACACTTCAAGATGAAAACCATCCATCTTTCTCAAGATCTACCATGTCAAATCATGAAGAACGTAAAACCTGATGCGGAAGCATATCTGACTCCATGAGAACAACTGAAATCTGTGTGTCTTGCGGTTGTTGGTCTTCCAAACCTAGACGTACATTGTTCATTTATTTTTGACGACGGGAAATCATAAAAGAAACTCTACATCTGGTTTGAGGACCATGACACTTTATATATATAACTTTACCAATATCCAAATTTAAATTCTCCAAAAAGAACATATCAATTCTCAAACTAAAAATAAACAGTCGTAGGCATGAAGACATGATCCGTGAACTTAAAGGGCAGCGAGTATTCAATTAACGAAGATACCGAAACAACAATCTCGAATTGAAATAGTTCATTAACAGTTCTAACGTATTTACAAAAAGTTATGACAAGTTGCATCTTGCGGTTGTTGGTCTTCCAAACCTAGACGTAAGTTGTTCATATATTTTTTACGACGGGAAATCATAAAAGAAACTCCACACCTGGTTTGAGGACCATAACACTTTATATATATAACTTTACCAATATCCAAATTTAAATTCTCCAAAAAGAACATATCAATTCTCAAACTAAAAATAAACCGTGTTGGGCATGAAGAGGGGGTCCGTAAACTTAAAAGGGCAGCCAATATTCAATTAATGAAGATACCGAAATAACCATCTCGAATTGAAATAGTTCACTAACAGTTTTAATGTATTTACAAAAAGTAATGACAAGTTGCACTCAAATCTCTTTAACCAAACAATAGCAACCAAAATACTAAATTGAGTACAAAATCTTAATCATGCGGAACATTAGAATAATAATAATAAAAAAATTATGCCCCTTTCTGTCAGCCGTTTACATAAAGGAGGAAACACTCAACCCACATCTCAATGCCGCAACTATAGCGAAACAAACCCCTCCTTGGACCTACATTTTTTAGTTGTCAAAGACAAACTGAGGACATTGTTGTATGGGGTACAACGCTGGCTAGTTAAGAACTCCCATGTTCAAAAGATCATGTTGCGAAAATGAGGATGTTGAGACGGATGTGTGGGCATGCAAGGAGCGATAAAATTAGAATTGACGTTATCTAGGATAAGGTAGGAGTGGCCTCCATGGTGGACAAGATGAGAGAAGCAGGAAGTGTTGTTTTGGACATGTGAAGTGGAGATGCGCAAATGTCCCTGTGAGGAGGTGCGAGAGGTTGGATGTAGTAGGCACGGGAAGAGATAGAGCTGTAGAGGTAGGTCAAAAAAACAATTGGACGAGGTGATTAGATAGGACATGACGCGACTTCAAATTATCGAGGATATAACCTTAGATAAGAGGGTGTAGAGGTCGTGTATCATGTCGAATGTTAGTAAGTAGTGGAGTGTTGCCTTGCTTGTTCTCGTTGTACTAGTCGTATTCTTGTAGTTCTACTTTTCGATATCTATTATCATGTTTACTAGGTTTCGACTACTTCACTATTTTGTTGTTGTTCGTATTCTTTCTTTTAGGCTTTATAATGCTTGTCTTATTAGTTGTTATATTTCATCACTATTTTCTTCTTCTTTATACCTGAAATTGCACACTTGAGACGAGGGTCTTCAGGAAACCGCCTCTCTACCTCCACGAGGTAGTGGTGAGGTCTGCCTACACTCTACCATCCCCAGCCCCCACTTGTGAAATTTCACTGGGTATGTTATTGTTGTTGTTCTTGACAAAAGAGAAACAAATTTACTATAGAATTAATTTTAATATCAAACACAATGATATTAACTTTTTATGACCTTTATTTCTGCCCACATATCTCAAAAGGAGGTCAGAGCTCCGATTCCAAATTACTAGATTGACGGCAGAGAAGCGCCTCCTATATGCTTGAATTTTTTTTTTTAACACACAAAAGTCTGAATGAGTAGACATAGTATAGGCTCTGATACCAATTATTTGGAACCAAAACACTTTAGGATGAAAACCATCATTTTTCCCAAGATCTACCATGACAAATCATTTTTTTTGAGAAAGGTAACATTACACATCAAGAACATAAAACTAGATACGGAAGTATACTTGAATCCATGAGAATGGCTAAAATCCTTGCGTCTTGCGGTTGTTGGTCTTCCAAACATAGACGTAAGTTTTTCATATTTTTTTGATGACGGGAAATCATAAAAGAAATTCTACATCAGGTTTGAGGACCATAACGCTATATTATAATGACACAAGTTTTGTATTTAAACTAGGAATAATAACCTGGTAGCTACATATAAGATGCCATACTTTAGGAGGTGTCTCATAAACCCATTTAACTTTAAAACCTTGGCAGATCACTTTTAGTTTTGGTCAACCTTTTTAACGAAGCAACCAAGATACAATTATTCTTCTAACAATGTCCTGATGGTGGACTAGTTAAGTTGGACAGCTATGCTGACTATGGTATAGTAGAATGACCTCTATCAGACATGCTAGAACATTCAGGGATCTGAAACTTTAAGATCTTAGGGAGCAAAATAAGCCCCAAGCAGAAGAAGATAATCATGATGTTGGAAATTCGTTGAGGAGTGTGTCACAAGTTTCTAGTGATCAATATCACTGATGAAGTTTTATGGTTCTAGGCTCTATAGTGTACTATACATTATGTTTCCTCTGCTATTTATATCTTATCCCCCTCAAAGTAGCTACCTTTCGCTGCCCATGTATTAAATAGGTAAAAGACCAAAGATCTCTCTAAAAATATTTTGCAGTCCATAAATGAAATTAATATTTGTATGGTGTTTGTCATTTATATTTTCCGTTCTCTCTGATGAAGTTAATATATTTCTATGTTGCCCATACTAATTCATGTACACGGATTAGCAATGAAGCTCCCTTTTTATAGAGGGTGTAATTATTACATTTACAAATGGAAATGCTTAATTAAGCTTAGCTTACAACCGCACATCCATCACCTTTTGAAACTTATGTGCTTGCAGATTGTTGTTTTCCCATCAGAATTAAGTCAATTAACTTACTGTACTTTACATTACCTCACTGTGGTGGAAATTCTTGGTTGCAGGACGATACAACATTTGAGAAACAAAGTGCCTTGTTTGCTTTGGCTGTTGCAGATGTTGTGCTAATAAACATGTGAGTTTGTTTGTAGCATGATGTTTGGTGACTCAGAAAAATGAATTTAACTTGCTCATCTAACCCTTATTATAGATCACTGAATTTTTCAGTTTCTTTAATTTGAATATAACATCCTTGACTATCTTTTTTGATCTCTGACATGACTTCTATATTTATCTTAGATTAACATATGGTTGATACCTTGATAGAACTGCATCTGGTAGTCTTTCTGCCTCCCGAGAAACTGATAATGCACTTATCTTGAACAACTTGTTTATATTCAGAATAGGTGGCAGCTTTGAAGACATGATTGGCTTCTTGGACCTAAGTGCATTGTTAGAGGGTCCTTTATTGCTTAAATTCTAGTTACCTGCCTTCTGTAAGTGGCAGCATAGGAAATTAACTTTACTCCTAAGCGTGCTATTGTTGAAGTCCTTTTTCATATTCATGAGAATTCCCCTAAAAAGAATATTTTTACTGGTTTTGGGTATGCGTTCCTCTTTAATTTTGCATGTACCATCGGTTAAGATCACCTTTAATGGAATTGTTGTTTGACTGGGGTATTCCTCCTATGTGTTCAGGTGGTGCCATGATATTGGTAGGGAGCAGGCTGCCAATAAACCTCTTCTCAAAACAGTATTTCAGGTAAACTCTAGTTTATTTGGCTCCTTACAAGTGATTGATTCTTCAATTGTCTGAATATTTTCTTGTTTGCTAGGTCATGATGCGTTTGTTTAGTCCCCGCAAAACTACCCTTCTTTTTGTTATACGTGATAAAACAAAGGTCTGGTATATCTTTCTATTCAACATGTTTTTAAGATTCACTAATTGCCTTACTATTTACATTCCCGAATAGTATTGGCAACCAATTTTTTTCAAATTTCCTTGCACTTGCAGACTCCACTAGAATATCTGGAGCCTATTCTGAGGGAGGAAATCCATAAGGTAAGTGAATTTGCTGTCGCTTTCAAGTGGTTGTTGTTCTAACTGAATTTGTCTATTCCTCTCTACTGCTATGAAAAATAATCTGGCTAAAGAATGAAATATTTTGTGTTCAGTCTTATTAGGAGTAACTAATTTTGCAGATATGGGATGCAGTTCGAAAGCCACAAGCACACAAGGACACCCAACTCAGTGAATTTTTCAATGTGAGGGTTTTTCCTCTATTCTTATGTTATCAGTACAGCTGTCTATATTTAAGTTTCCTTATTTATCTTTCTCTGATGTGAAGGTAGAAGTCACTGCTCTACCCAGTTACGAGGAGAAGGAAGAGCAGTTTAAAGATCAAGCAAGTCTTATTTAGCTGCATAATATCTGCTAGTACCAGATTGTTGTCATTTTGTGAATCTGATGGTTACCTATCCCAAGTGATTTTTACATGTCTTGGCTTTGTATGTTGTTCATTCAGGTTGCTCAACTTAGGAAGCTTTTTTTCCACTCCATCTCTCCTGGAGGCTTGGCTGGCGATAGGCGGGGTGTTGTTCCAGCCTCTGGTTTTTCTTACAGTGTGCAGCAAATATGGAAAGTCATCAAAGAAAACAAGGATCTCGACTTGCCTGCTCACAAGGTGAAGCATGCCTGGTAATGAGTTGACAGCTTATTTACTCAAAAGATATAATGATCAAACTACTTGCCTTTTGTAGGTCATGGTGGCCACTGTGCGTTGTGAAGAAATTGCAAATGAGAAGTTCAGTAGTTTGATGATAAATGAGGTCTAGCAACTGCTTGATACTTTCTTGTGTTTAGATCTTAAATATACAGTGCTCAATCGTTACTTCAATCTAGGACTGGCTAGCTCTTGAGCATGAAGTGCAAGAGGATGCAGTTCGAAATTTTGGAAGACGACTAAGCTCCATCTTAGATAACTTTCTGTCAGAGTAAGTGGATGCGTTTTAACTATATTAGTTGGACCACTAATGCTATCCCAAAGGAGAGGATTGGTAGTATTGTAATTTTGTAGTGACTCCATTCATTTGTTCAAAAACAAGTTCTCAGAGGGGTTTGAAGAGTTTGTCCAATTTGGACCGTCTTATTTTTGACCTTTTCTACCGCTCAAAAATAGTTTCAAACTGAAGGTTGGATTAGTTGTCCGTTAATTTATAACCTTTTCTCCACCTTCAGAATTGTAAAGCGTAGGCATTTCGCTCGTGTTGCAATTATATGAGAAGGCAACAATCTCCATTTTATAGAGAAATTTATATAGAATCCTTAAAAGGAAGAAACTTTTGACGGATTCCAGTGGGGGTGACCGAGGACCTGCTCGTACCCTTCATAGAAGGATATAAAAATTACTTATTTATTGGGAACTTTCACTCCTATATATTCAAAATATGCTTCTCTAAGAGCACTATGATCAGCAACTCAAATGGTCTCTATGAAGTCTCTATTGGTCTTATTCTTATAGTGCACCTTATGAGCATGCTTGGATCCGTCGAGCAATTGCTCGGGTGTTCCCCTAACCTAACCCAGGAACAGGCCGGAGGGAAGCACAGCATGGGGACGCATCTTGTCCCTCTTTGAATTTAAGGAATGAGACTTCTTTCCTTTTTCTTGAAGTCGAAACTAAAAAAGGAAAGAGAAATATTTCAAACTTCCCCTTAACATAGGATAAGCATTTAGATGGGTTACATTGACATAAGGACTTAAATGACCAATTTCCTATGTGCTCCTGTATTTAATATGCATGTCATGCATCTGAACATCCGAACTTGATGTTTTGCGACTCCATAAATAGGAAAGACACTATGCAAAGCAGGTGGTCGAATTCTTGTCTTGTCCTGAAGAGTGAGCTGTAGCTGATGTTTGAATTATCTGTTTTCTCTTTTAACAGATATGATGCGGAATCTGTCTTTTTTGAAGAAAACGTGAGAAGTTCAAGACGTCAACAATTTATATCGAAAGCTTTGCAGGTGAGGCCTATATAACTTTGTGTTGTACTGTTTCATGGACGAATTACCTCATGAATTTGCATGGGATCTGCTTCCGGTTTTTGAGTTTTGCTAGTAATTTGGTAATTTGATCAGTAAATAATGTACGAATCTCTCGCCCAAGATGGACTTACTGTTACTGTTCTGGAGAGAATCATGTTTTTATACTGCATATTTTTAATTTTGCTAGTAAGTCATCCGGTTCACTATCTCGAAGACTAGTTTTTTGTTTGTTTATTTATTTGTATTTTTTTTTAGGTTTCATCTTTACCCTCTTTCCAGTGTACTTTTATTAGATATGTAATTTTTATCTACTCCAGAGGGGTCTTTGTAGATTATATCTTTGCCTACACATTCCTTGCTTTTCGTGCAATTTTTTTTCTAGAGAATGGATAGAATGAACATGGTGCTCGACTTGTTTAGCAGAACAAGACTCTAGAAAGAATTTTCTTGACCAAGATCTACTATTAGCCCAGGAATTGCAAAATTTACGAGATTAGAGTCTCCAATATGTCTTACCTAACACAGGAAGTGGGGAAAGAGTCCACATATTTTTAAACATGTTTGACTGCACAATGGAAGAGAAAGGATAAAACAGGGGTGATTTTTTCTTCGTCACCACTGCTTGTCAGTCATGCACACACTGCAAAACTTCAGGCACAAACACTCACAAACGTCTAAGTACGTAGACTGTTTCATAGGCAACGTAAGAACAATAAGAACACAACAGTTTACAGGAACAAGTCCCAACCTTTTTATTGATCTCTCTGAATACAAAAACGATATGGTCACAAATTTTTCTAAGGCATAGAACACACTCCCTCTGCCTTTAGAATAATTCTGCCAACATATAAAATCTGCACAGAGGCAGTTACACAGCGATTACATTTAGTTACAACTGGCAGCATGCCAGGAATGTGACTTTTACAGAATCTATCCAAATAAAACTAAGTACAAAACTGATTGTCCTAACATCTAGACAACATTCAAAATTCGAACTTAACAACCCCATGTGTCACGCACATGGGAAGTCTTTGCCTTAGCTGAATTTCCATTTCTTCAACACTTAGAATATTTTCAGCATCCTTCCAACACTTGAGAATTATTTCAGCTTCTTCCAATGCTATGCCTCATCGTGCAGTCTTGCCTTGTCATCATCAAGCCAACACCACCGCCTTGCCTTGCCGGTGCCACTATCGCGGGAATTCCCATCAGGTGTCATCAGCCATGCGTCTGTCCTTTCCTGCTGCGCCCAAGGCTGCCTTGCCAACACCTCTGGCACCTTGGAATTTGCACACTTAGTCGCCACAACCATGTACATCGTTTGCACAGCATGTCACAGCACATGTCAAGACCAATGCACAAACCTTGACGATAATTATCTTTGAGACTGAGGGTCTAACAAACTACCTCCACTAGTTGAACTCGACGTCCTCGTCGAGGTTGTTTTGAGGTAGTCATCGATTGCGTGTCAAACTACCTCAGATCCTTGCTTTTATTCCAAACTGCAGCTTACTTAGCTTTGCCCTTCTATTGCACTAAGAATTGTGTTTTAGTATTCTTTTGACAGTTCCCAACAACCCGGTGATCAAGTATTTCCTCAATCTTTGCTTCAAACTATGTTGGCGCGAAGGAAGAGCCCTCTTTGACCTGTATCTGTTCGGATCATCAACATCTTAAAAATACGGTTTCAGATAACTTACATGGAACGTGGGATGAATTTTCAATCTTTCCAGCAACTTAAACTTATAAGAAACTTCACCTACCCTTTCAACTAGTTCAAATGGCTCGTCATACCTTGGAATCAGCCCTCTATGTCTCTTCTTGTTCACAATCTGCTTCCAGATTTGGGGAGTGAGCTTAAGGTCTCCGACATTGAACTCAACTGCACGTCTATGCTGATCAACATACTTCTTCATGTGAAACTGGGCTTTCCTCAAACTGTCTTGTGCCTCAACAAGCATCTCATGCTTGTATTTTGCATACCAGTAAGCAGCTGGACATATACCATGACTTCTGTGTTGCAATATCAAGGGGCGTCATAGGCTGCATGCCTAGAACAAGTTCGAATGGACTCTTCTCCGTTGCTGATGACCTGTGTAGATTATAGCAAAACTGCACTGTATCTAACAAGTCTGCCCAGTTCCACTGACTTTGTTGTCACAAAATGCCTCAAGTATTCTTCCAGCAATTGGTTTGTCCTTTTTGTCTGGCCATCAGTTTGAGGATGGTTAGCCGTTGAAAATTTCAGGTCTGTTCCCATCATGTTGAACAAAGTCATCTAGAACTGACCGGTGAACCGCGCATCCCTATCACTCACAATGTCACTTTGCACACCAAAGAATTTCACCCTATGTGTGTAGAAGAAACTAGTAGCAACTTCCAACAAGCAATCAACTGGAGCATCAATGAAGATAGAATATTTCGAGAACCTGTCTACCACCACCATAATAGGTGCATTACCGTGAACTTTAGGAAATCCAGAAATGAACTCCATTGAGACAAATAACCATGGCCTTTTTGGAATAGGAAGAGGCTGCAACGAACCTGCCTCCTTATGTTCAGTCTTGTCCATTTGACAAACATGGAAGTCATCACATTAGATTCAACATCATCTTCCATTTTCGACCAAAAGTACACACAGGACAGTAAGGCTAGCATTTGTTCTTCACCCGGATGATCCGCCCACGGAGTGTCGTGCGCTTCCCTGGCTCAGTGGCTCCTGCATCAAATCTCTCCGCAGTTCATCTCCTTACGGTACCACTATCCCCCCCTTAATAATAAAGTAGATCGTCCTCAATCTAGTACCTTCTAACAGTCCCATCTTGAACTTGACGCACCCATTTTACATAGAGTGAATCATTCACAGCGCACAACCTGATTCTATCCAATAAATCAGTCTCAAGTATAGAAATGGAATATACAGAAGCAAATACCTCTTTCCTACTCAATGCATCAGCAATTTGGTTGTGCTTTCCTAGTTTATGCTCCCACATGAAGTCATTCTGCCAAAAATTCTTGCTAGCGCGCCTGCTTTGGACTGAGCTTCTTTTGTGTCTTGAAAAATGTATTGGCCACATTATCAATCCGTACTACAAAGCAAGTACCCAACAAATATACCCTCCAAGTCTGCAAACAGTGCTCTATTTCCACCATCTTATTTTCGTGAGTAGAATCTCTCTGCTCTGCATCATTCAATGTCCGACTTTCAAAGGCCACCGGATGACCTCCTGCACTAACACGCACCCCAATAGCTTTGTTGGATGCATCAGTGTGCCCTTCAAATGGTAATTCAAAATAAGGCAACTTAAGTATTGGCTCTAAAGCAATGGCTTCCTTTAAATTCTGAAATGCTGCATCACATCTTTCTGACCAGTCCTACTTAACATCCTTTTTTAACAAGTCCGTTAAGGCCACTGCTTTCTTTGAATATCCAACAATAAATTTCTGATAGTAATTGGCGAGCCCCAAGAATGACCGCAAACCTTGACACCAGTTGGTGCCTGCCACTCAATCACAGCTTGCACCTTCCAAGGTATGACAGACCATTTGAAGTAGTTGAAAGGGTAGGTGAAGTTGCTGGAAAGATTGAAAATTCATCTAACGTTCCATGTAAGTTATCTGAAACCGGTATTTTGAAGATGTTGATGATCCGGACAGAAACAGGTTAAAGAGGACTCCTCCTTTGGTGCCAATGCAGTTTGAAGCAAAAATTGAAGAAATACTTGATCACCAGGTTGTTGGGAACAGTAAGAAGAATATGAAATAGAATTCTTAGTGCAATGGAAGGGAAAAGCTAAGGAAGATGAAGTTTGGGAGAAAAGCAAGGATCTGTGGCAGTTTGACAAGCAAATCGACCACTACCTCAAAACAGCCTCGACTAGTGGGGGTGGTTTGTTAGAAAGTGTAAACAGTTCATTCTCCTGAGTGTCTACTTTTCCCAGCCCTCGCTGACCCATTTACATCTGTCCTCTGACCAGAATGTATGTTTTATCTGCCCGCACTTTATCCATCTATTTCTATGCATAAATGTCTCATTATATAGAAAAATGATACTCCTTGCATCTTAATGTAAGTTTCTTCTTCTGTGAGTGCACTGTAGTGAGGTAAGAGTTAAATTTTATTGCGCTCAAGTGATGATATATAAGAGGAATAAACTTTCACCATTATTTTACATGCTCATCGTGCAAAGCTTTCTGCAGTTGGTCCATCCGGCTTTTATTTCGCAGTTGGGGCATCTACGTGTTAAATCGCTTCAAACATTTAAGACTCAGCTGGAACAATTATTACGTAGAGGAGAAGCATTTGCAGCATCTGTTCGTACATGCTCCGAGTCTTGTATCACTGAATTTGATAAGGGATGTTCAGGTACTTCTACATGAGGTTTGAATTGTTAGGTCTTAAAAAACTGTTGAAGTCTCCAATTTAGCCAATTTTAACTTTAAAAATGCTTAGGTTATGATGATTTTATTTGTTTTAGTTGAGATATTTTAGAGGTTTTTTGAATTATACAGATTTTTTGTTGTAAGTTGCCTATTTAAAGCACTCTTATATTGAGAGATTTTTTATCTATTATATTGAGAGATTTTGTGTTATTCTTGAATATAAATTGAAATGGAATTTTTTTTCCAAAATATTTTCATTACATGGGAGAAAGGGAAGGTGCAAGGAATGAAATAGTGACAATTGAAACAACACCTATTGTGTGGAGAACTACCATGATCCCACTAGACTGTAAGGCAGTAAGCCTTGGTAGTAATTGAAATGGAAGTTCATACCCACCATTTCGCTCCCATTAATTTGAGATTCTCTCTTTTATAATTTCAGATGCTGCCATAAGACATGCTAATTGGGATGCTTCAAAAGTTCGTGACAAACTCCGTCGTGATATTGAGGCCCATGTGTCCTCTGTTCGTAATGATAAGTTATCAGAACTGAAGGTCACTTATGAGGTAAGATTCCTAATGTAGAAAATCCACCATTTGTAGTTGGTAAAAATTATGTCCAATGGCATCTTTGTTTTGTTTATCTTGGTTCCTTTTATTTCTTCATCAGCAAATTAATAACTTTAGAGGGCGCATGTCTTAGCCAGATTTTATTTGACAGAAACAAATCACAGCTGCACTTGCTGAACCTGTAGAATCCCTTTTTGAGGTTGGTGGGAGTGAAACATGGGCCTCAATAAGAAAGCTTCTAAAACGCGAGAGTGATGTGGCCATATCATGCTTCTCCCCAGCTCTTTCTGGCTTTGAATTGGATCAGGATGCATTTGACAGAATGATGCAAAATCTGAAGGACTACGCTAGAAGTGTTGTGGAGAAGAAAGCAAGAGAAGAAGCTGGAAAAGTTTTGATGCGAATGAAGGATAGGTGGACAATTTCTTTTGTTTTATGTTTGATCTTCTGTTGTCTTAACCTTTAAATTACTGACAGCTTGGGGCTTTAGGTTTAATACTGTGTTCAGCCATGATAGCGATTCAATCCCAAGGCTTTGGACAGGGAAGGAGGACATTAAATCAATAACATTGGAAGCCCGCTCTGAGGTATTTGCAAGGATATGATTTTTTTACCGTTCATCTTGAACTGTTTGACTGTGTGTTTGCTGTGCCCAGAAGTAGAAGTTTCTTATCATTTCTTTGTTCTATCTGGAGCAGTCTCTGAAGCTTTTGTCTATAGTGGCTGCCATACGGTTGGATGAAAAATCAGACAGAATAGAAAGCATACTTTTCTCTAGACTCTTGGAAGGGAAGATTTCAATTTCTTCTCGGAATAGTGATATTGCAGATTCTTGTGACCCCCTTGCCTCAAGCTCATGGGAAGAGGTCCAATGAACTTACATTAGCAGTTCTATTTGTTTGACGTTCACCAATAAATTGCTCACTACCGGTACAATGTTTATTAGGTTTCACCAGAGAACACATTGCTCACACCAGTGCAGTGTTTATCTTTGTGGAGACAATTCATGGCAGAAACAGAGTATACCGTTAGTCAAGCTATTTCAGCACAGGTAAAAGAAGTATACATTGCTTTTGGCAGTTGTACCCTGACTTTTTTATCGTAAAATTCTTTCCTGGTTTCTTGCTTAGACTGATATATCTGCTCTTGTGTCCCACTGATTCCTTCTTTCAGTACTCATTGACTGGAAAAAAGTACCAGTCCTGTTCTTATCTCAGAGATACTCTAAGTTATTCTTCAATACTAGGCTTTGGATCGTCTGTCCCATACTTTCAGTGTGATCTAGTGTCCGTGCATATTTCAATGACATGCCATGTTGATTGAATCAAATTGATTTTGATTTGACTAGTGCAGCAGTGGTTTCAACTGTCTTAAGCTGTTTTGACCCCCTTCCCCTTTTCCCTTTCTTCTAAAATGCTAAAATGTATTATACTCTTTATGCTCCCCATTTATAGTTGCTTCCTGCCAAATACAAAGACTAAAAAAGCTAGAGCAGATTCCTAACCTTGCTCTCACTCTTGCTGTTGTCTGCTTTGCTGAAACAAAAGTACCTAATGCGTCAGTGGCGGACCTAGAATTTTCATCGAGGGGGTTCAGCATATAAAGAAGGAGATGGACAAAAAAGTCAATAAGCTAAATATTATTAAATAATTTATAATTATATTTAATCAGTAATTAATTTTATTAAATAAATAATTAAAATATATTATTTAATCAAAATAATAAGGCCAATCACAAGAAGGGAGACTGTTATGGAAGTAATGAAACTTTGAATTTAAACTTGTCAGAGGCAATGAAGGGTTTGAAAATTGGGAATTATTTTTAGCTTTTTTAGATTTTGTTTAAAGAAAAAACTAAAAATAGTGTAGTTTTGTTGGTTATTATAAAAGATGGGGAAACAAAAAAGGGTTGAAAATTTTGTTAAGCATAGAAGCGCTTTAAATAGCCAACTTGAAAACATAATTTGCATAACAAAAATTCAAAAAGGCTAAATAATCTCAACAACTAAAACAACCTAATGGAAATTTTAATTTCAAATTCATCCTAAACCTAGGCAACTTATTATGCTAAAAACTACTGGGGTAAGTGAAAACAAATTCCAATACTCCTCCTTTGCTTTAGTTGCTGCAATTTAAAAAATGTTCTTCCTCGATTTCTGCTTTGGCAGTTGGTACTCAATTCTTTTGATTGTTTTCAAACTTGCAAAATTTCTGCTTCTTTGTTTGTCTTCTTTGGTTTTGTGCTTAATAAACACTCTCAATAATCTTGTCTTGTTTGAAATCTCTTTTGAAAGTGTTTTTTCCTGGACAATGATGGGATTTTCTGGACCAAAGGCAATTGATGGCTCAAGGGGGGTCAATATTTAATTTATACTTGTATTTTCTTAAAGACAAACCAATTATACCTATATATACAAGGTAATTTTTTGATGAAGGGGGTTCATATGAACCCTCTTGACACTATGTAGGTCTGCCCCTACTAATGCTGACAGTCTGGTACAGAATACCACCCATAAGTTCTCGCATGATGTTTTTCAGATGGAGCATTAATTTCATCAAACAGATGGACTTCCCTTCCCGTTAACAAAATTTAGCTTTTGCAATACGGTGTGGCTGACAAAACAATGTCAGCAGCAAAGAGGATGAAATATAAACAGGCTCAGATTCTTAATTCTTTCGGGAGGTTGGAAGCGGGGTAGAAAGCAAGTAAAATAGAGGTGTCAATGTGAGTGAGACTCTAGATGAGATGCAAATAATGGAACCCAGCCCTGAGCCTCGTTTTCCAGCTCAGCAGTCTCCTTTGGATCTTCCATTGGAATCTTTTAATTTTACCCTGTGGATTAATACATACGTACATTAATCACTCTGAATACCACTAGAAATGAAATACTAATGTCATTTCTTTTTTGCAATACAAATGAAAAGGAGAATCAATGAATATTCCCACTTTATGGGTTACCTTAAGAGGATACATCAAAGCCATTCTTTTTTTTTTTTTTGCAAGGAAAAGTCTCATTCAGTGATTGATTGAGGCACTGTGATTGGTTGACTAATTAATTGAAAAGGCTTGTCCGGTTTTGTCAATGTGCATAAAGTGTTGCATGCTGCTTGATTGATGTATTTCTTGTGTTTTAGTTGAAGATATTGATTTAGGTGGTTCCTACGGATCCTTTTTCCTGTTTGCCCTATGCACTTTCTTGTAATGCATTGTCTAGACTATAGGGATCCTTTTTCCTGTTTGCCCTATGCACTTTCTGCTAGTTCTCCTATTGCTCAACTGCTAATACAGGACTTTTGCATATCCTATATTGTATATTTCATGCATGATTACTTTTTCGGTGCACCTTTAACTATTTTCATGTGATACTTGTCACACTAAATATGTGTCTTTCTTATTGTTCTTATTCTTTTAAGGAGTGTAATACATAACACAGTTTTACTGCTTCTCAATTATCTGTGTGTTCACCTATTGAGGACTATGATCTGCAATCACTTTCAAGTACTGGGACCGTTTTGATGCATGAAATTCTTTCTGCTTCAGGAAGCATACAGGCAAAGCAATAATTGGTTACCTCCTGCCTGGGCTATAGTGGCTATGATTATACTTGGTTTCAACGAATTCATACTTCTTTTAAGGTTCTTATTTCTACTGCACTTCCTTTATTTTTTCCATACTTTATCTTCAACCTAATTCAGTTGCTGTTGTCACAGAAATCCGCTCTACCTCTTCATTCTTTTTGTTGTATATTTATTTGGGAAAGCTCTGTGGATACAGATGGACATTCCTGGGGAGTTCCGGAATGGCATTGTGAGTACAATAATTGTTCCTTATTATCATTTATGGTTTCACCGTTTTCTTGAGCATAAGATGGGTTGTTTGAACCAACTGTTTCCTTTTCTGAGCATCTGCTGTCTCTGTTTCTCTCCATGAATAACAAAAGATTTGACACACTAAAGGTTTTTCAAGATGGAGTTGGTTGGGGGCACTATCTTATTTTCAACATCGTACTTTTTTAGTTTGGATTGACCATTGATACGTGTTCTATGACTTGTTTTCAGCTTGTCTCAAGCAAAATTAAAAAATAAAAATGTTGGAGTAAAGTTTTCCCCCTGTGGAATTCAAGATGCAAGTACTGTTTTCTGAACTATGGAAGAATGGATTTGAATTGAGTCTCCAGGGCTTTGGCCTAGTGGAAAGAGCATGGGGAATGATGTGTGCGTTAAGCCTGATATTTAAGTGGAGGAGGGATAAGAGGCAAACCCATTATCCATCCTGTTTTGAACCATGCACCACTGACCCTCGAACATTTCTCGGTTATCAAAAACCAAAAAAGTCCGAATGGGGGAGGGGAAAAAGGGAAGGAAGAGTGAGTGCATCCAGCCACAGTGATGATATACTTGAAATTAGGTATTAAAAATTAACATGTCTGTATTGCTCGTGACTGTAAAATTCTTATTTGGTTCTCGAGGGAGGTACTCTATAAAGAAGAACGAAAAATACTATCAGAAGTTATGTCCTTTTTGTCTCTCAACTGCAGCTACTTGCGACCCTAATGGTTGAGACACGCCTGTGAGCTTAGAGATATGACTCTTTTAGGTGAGCAAGAAATTGGTGTAGGTGCCTTATGCCATGCCGTGTTGGGGGTGGGGAGGGGGGTATTGCTTGTTCATTTTGGGAGAGGAACAGCTTAGTTCATAGCGCAGGGAGGGTTTGGCAATGCAACTTTTTTCTTTTTGCTTTTGTTTTTCTTTGGGAGAAGTTTGTTCTCTATCTTTGCAACATGTCTTGGTGCAGGTGATCTCAAAGAGCTTAGTTTTTGTTCGGTGATCATGCGCAGTGGAGTTTTTGGTCATGCTGCAGATTGTTTTGTCATTGGTCCTACAAGTGAAATTTTTTTTTTTCTTTTTTTTTTTTTTGCGCTGACTAGAAGATTTGAACCCAAAACCTTAAGTATCATGGCTTTGCCTCATTTTGAACTTTTCTTTTGGTATATAAAGGATTTTATTGACCGAAGTGCCGTTTTGTACAAGTCTCAAAGTAAAAGCTGGCTCATGGACATAGTCCCATGATTCCAGCTAGCAAATTAACTTGAACATCCTAGACTATACCAGCAGCTCAAGGATAAAAATTAAGGGCATCTAGTCTACTAGCTAGTTTGGGCGTGAAACTTGCTCTCCTTACCCTCTCCTGAACAATCAATCTATTGATGGATGCAGGGTATCTCCTCTTGCCTTGGAAGACTCTAGCGTTCCTCTCTTGCCAGAGGAAGCACACACATCCAGCAACAATAACTCTGAACACTTCTGCTGTCGCATTCCATCCATTCACATGGGCCATCATCCATTTCAGCTCATTGTCCCAGCTAAGTGCATCTGTTTGGTAATTCTGCCAGAGTAAGAGTTTGTTCCCTGACTCTTCCTGAACCTCACACAATGGGCAGGTATTCTGATCAATAAGCCTCCATTTCATAAGCCTATCTCGAGTATACAGTCGCTTCTGGATAGCCAGGTAGAAGATTAAAATCAACTTTGGGGCACCAGCATTGTTGCAAATAAATCTTCTCCATGGCACTTTATGGAAGTCACCTCTCAAGGTCTTATACACTTGTTTAACAGAGTATGTAGTCGAGTTCAGTACTTATAGGCTGTCCATTCCTCTCTTCACTCTCCTTGTCCACTTCAGCTTTCACCAATTCTACCACCTTGATACCATTCTGCACCTTAGGGGGTATGAAGTTGAGACTCATACCTTTCTCAGCAAGCTTATTCCCTGTAAAGAGTATTCCAGCCACTCTTCACATTTCCAGTTTGTCCACCACCACTAGTGGTCTGTTTGGCATCGGCAGTAGTCCCTAGTGCAGTAGACTCTTCCACCGCCACTTGTTCCTTAGGGTTTGGGAAGCATCCCCTCGCACCACGAAATGAGCAGCCTCATTTTGAATTTACGTGCTCGTCAGGAACATCAACATACCCAGTGAAATTTGGGGTCTAGGGAGGGTACGTAGACCTTACCACTACCTCGTGGAGGTAGAGAGGCTGTTTCCAAAAGACCCTCGGCTCAAGAGCAGCAAATTCAAGTACAAAGAAGAAGAAAACAGTGTAGAAAACATAGCAACTAACAAAGAGAACAGTGCAAAGCCTACCAGAAAGGAACAAGAACAACAAAATAGTGCGATAGTGGAAACACATTAAACAACAAAATGTTTCGAGAAGACTAAAGAAACATTTGTGGTCAGCAGGAGACTGGATCTGACCCTATTAATTTCAAAATTAGCCTAATAGGGTTTGAATCTCATCACCGTAGCATCCTTTTTGTCGGTGCTTTTGCTTTCTTTTTTGATCTCCAACTATTTCCTACCTGCTATTATGTTAAAACTTGCTTTTCACAACTCCTTTAATGTTATGCTTTTATTTTTTAAATATCACCTGGGGACAAGCTTTTGATTACTCGGAAGTGTGTTAGCAAGGTGAAGGGTTACCAGTTGTAGATTTCTATTGTCAGAAACACCCAATCCAAATACAATTTTTCTTCAAACTTTCCCTTCAAATGGTCTTCCAAACAAAGTTATTTTCTTTATAACTTTGGGAATTTTTTTTTCCAAAAGCTGTATGAGTGCCAACGTCATTTATTTTGTACTGTCTTAAGCTCACTGATCAATGCTTAGCCCTTTGAAATAGATTCTTGATCTTGAGAATACAATCTCTCTGTGGTTCAGAATTTTAAGATCCGACTAAAACACTTTTCCACTAGTCAATAATTTTGATAAATTGCAGCATAATAACCATTGCCAAGGTAACCTTGAACAGATCCCCAACTCATAGAATATTGAGATGAAAGTAAATATTAGTAAGATTGGTAATTAGAGGGGAAGAAGCATCGAGTAACTATAATTATTTCTGCAGTCTGATATTCTTTAAGGATGCCTGCCTTGTGAACCTCCCCCCATTCCTGATATTTTACTGAAATTGCTATTGTAGTACTGCAGAATGTTGTGTGTTATGATCTTCTCTTGATGAGATACTTTTTGCTTATATCCCGTCTCCATTTAAGAGGGAAAGATATTTTACTTTATGCGAGTTCACTGAAGTTAGCTTTCCTTTTCTGCAGCTTGCTGGACTTATTTCCATCTCATCAAGGTTCCTCCCAACTGTTATGGATCTTCTTCGATGGCTAGCTGCTGAAGCTCAGGGAAATCCTGCTTCTGGAACTTCCAGGACTTCCCAACATGTTACTTCTCAGAGCTTTAGGAGTCAAGTAAATAGTCCTAACCCCGTTTCGAGTTCAGTTCCCAGTTCATCTGTCTCATCCAACATCTCAACTGAAAATGACTTTGAATACACGAGCCCTCAGCTGACACACAGAAGAGTTACTCGAGTGGAACAAGAATAATCTTCTCAATAAAGCAGAATAGTGTTAATACCATCTCCGCTAGAACAGAAGCTGCTCTTGTAAATGATGTTGTTTCTTTCTTAACCCCCATAGTCCTAGGAAGCTGTAGTGCTTAAAGTGTAGCTCTTGAAGTTTGTGAGTGCACTTGTTGTCTTGTTCAAATTTGTGTAATTGGCAAAGTTCTCTTTGTTATATTGTTTGAATCATGTTTTTATGAAATCTGGTTGACATGTTCTCTTTTGTGCATTCTTTTCAGCTGCCTTCACCCCTTTTGGATAATGTTTTGTAATTGAGAGCAGTGTCTTAATAAATGGCACCTAAAATTCCAAGTTTGATTACACAAAGATCAAGGCAAATATGAAATATCATTCCAATTGTTTTGCACTTGAACGGTTAAACCTTTACCCTAACCAGTTTGTAGTTGAGAACTTCAGCGACAAACATATACACAACACACAGAGAGTTGCTTTGTTGCATAACTTCTTAAGGTAATAACAATATTCTTATACTAGTCAATACCCATAGCAGTTCTGGAAGAATTTCACATAAATGGATCTTTCTCTATTAAGATAGAACCCTTCGAGTCTTTGACATTACAAGTCAAAATGACCTAAAATTTTCAGTGAAATTGACATTGAAAGCCACCAAAAAAGGAAAAATAAAGGGAGATCATGTAAAAGAAAGGAACAACTAGATCACAATTCTGAACTGAGATCATATCATTTGCTTCTTTTTTGTTTTCTTTTCTTCTTTTATAGTCTTTCAGTACTTTCCTTAGGATCAAGCAACTGGATCATGGTGGAGGAGGTCCATAAGGTCTTGGAGGGCCAGGTGAACCCATTGGGCGACCAAAACAGTCTTGTAACAACCAGCAACAGCAAATAAAGCTTAGGCTGTACAATATTAAACAGCAGGTCAGGTTAAAGAAAAAACAATTAAGATAAATTTAGCTATATTGAAGAATGTTTTACCAGGAGCCTATAAGGTTGCAAAAACTACTAAAGAAGCCACATGGTTCTGCCATAGGTGGTCCTCCCGGACTTTGAGGAGGACCCAATCTAGGTGGTCCTCCTGGTCCAGGCATCGGTGGTCCTCCCGGACCTTGAGGAGGACCCAATCTAGGTGGTCCTCCTGGTCCAGGCATCGGTGGTCCTCCCAGACCTTGAGGAGGGCCCCATCCAGGTGGCCCTCCTGGTCTAGGTCCTCCTGGCCCCATGATCACTTACGTTTTTACTAGTACTAACAATCAAACCTATATGCTAATACAGACTTTGCTAATTGAGCCAACAGTTTGTGGAGATTAACTATCTATATATACAACTCTCAAGTCTCATCTACCCTTCTGCAATCAACTAGTCAAAAGTTTAAGACTAACCTAATCTTCTTTTCTACCATCTATACCTAGAGTTTAGTGCAGGTAAGTTTGACGAAGCAAAATTTGAAATTTATAAGTATTCAAAGCAATTCCAAGTTAATGCTAGGAAAAAGGCATACATTCACTTTTGAACTTATCCCGAAAAGTCAGTAACACGCTTAAATTAATATGGTGACCTTTTACACACATTTGCTACTAAAAAGTGAATTTATTATTTAGCCCCTAGACGTATAGCACCACTCTCACAATGGGAGGTGTATTACACTTGTGCCACATCAATGCTATCTCACTACCACATTAGATGTCATGTCAGATTTTTTGAATAAAACTCTCCGTGTCATTCAATTGTTTCTTCTTCAATGAACACCACCATAAAACCACTACCATTGCCACCATATTAGTACCAAATCTATATATTTCACCATAAAAATCTAAATAGCCGCCACAAATTTCACCACCTACAATTAAACCCATCATTGAAAGCACACTATCACCATCGTCCACACAAAAATTATAAAGACACACCCTAAAATTTGACACCCATAAACAAACTCAACACTAAAATTACATCATCACCATCAAAAAGTACAAACCCATAACCAAATATCACCACCACCATTGTCAATATCGATTTTTTCTTCTTCACCACCTTCAATTTCCACTTTTTGGCCACCAGTCACCAACAAATCTATCATTATATTTTATTTTTTAAACTCAATCATCAGTTTTATCAACTACCACCAAAAAGCGACGGACATTAGAAATTAGATATTCAATGTCATGAACTTGAATTTTAGGATGTTAAAAGTTGAACTTAGAAGTTTTTTTTTGGTTTGTATAAATTTTGAAATATGATTTCTCTAACTTCAATCAACTTGAGTTCATTATTTCTTGAACTTCAACAATTTGGGTATTCATCATTTCTTGAACTTGCAAGCTCCATTTATCTGAAAATTGCTATTTAGCTGCACGAGAACCAAGAAACAGGGGAATCATTCAGATACAGGGAAAAAAAAAGTCGGATACAGGGGAACGTTAACCAAACCCCATAAATCGTAATAACACAAGAAAATTGACCAAAAGTTTTTCTTGGACAAAAATGAAGAAGCATATATGTATACCATAAGGGAGTAAGCAGTAGAAAAGAATGACATGATGATGAAAGTGAAGAGAGTAATAATCCAATTGATGACCCTAACTCCTCTCATAAATCTTCTGTGAGGGGATTCATCCATTAGATGATCATCAACAGATTCAGTACACCAGTAAAAACAGTCGAACACGCATTCGTCCATTCTCTGCTTCCACCACAACAATTTCATCAACATCTTCAGTCAATGATCAATTCTCTTCACTTTTTTTCTTTTCTTTCTGTAAAAATGGGATATCCGATTGTTATTTGAGGAGTCAGAAGTTATATATATTTTGCTTAGGTAGTTATAGTTAGTTAAACGTTGGCTTTTAATTTATTTATTTTTTTGAAACTGCCTCTGCCACGTGTCTTTTCTTCTTGCTACTATTACACTATGTAACTCTTTAAAATCAAATGGAAATTCCATGTATTAGTAATATACTAATACACAATAGGGTCTATAATTAATTAGTTTGAATGGAAATGCATAGCATATGTAATACGTAGTTAATACATGCATTATATTAGTGAGGGAGAATTAATGTGTCAAATTCTCGCTAAAGTGGTCTGAGTCCCGCTATAGCGGGACATCCGATTCCAGCACCCTAGTTAATGTATCGTCTTTTATTTTCCTTCCAATTTAGAAAGGTGAAAATCAACGAAGGCTGCTCCAGAAACCTTCTAAAGGGACCAATGAGGGAGGGAGAATTACCACGCAAGAAAGGTGAAAGTCTATGGATTTTCCAATACTTGTTCACCAAATGTTACTTCTGTGGAGTCGAATTCATGGGGAAGGTTCATAAGCGGGTTCTTGATGCCCATGTAGACTAGGTTTCTTAAAATTGAATAGTTAGACCTGCTTTCACCATATTTTATCTTGCAAATATTCGGAGATTGCATGTATAGGCCTTCAGGCACGGAGTGTGGACGGTAGATATTATGGTTATGTGTTGTTAGGGTGAAGATGAGGTAATGAATAGGGGTGGTACTCTAGTTCTTGACTTGATATGTAACACCTCGGATTCGAGAAAATAGAAAAATGCAGCTTTCCAAAATCTGGTGTCAGAACCAACGGAAACCACCCACGGACCGTAGGTAGAACCATGGACCGTAGGTGGGGTCCCGTGGTTCAGTCCCAGACTTAGGGAAATTTCAGAATCTAGAGATGACACCTACGACCGTGAACCACGGTCTGTTGATTGACCCACGGACCGTAGGTTGGTTCAGTCGTTAGGGTCCAAAGTTTGAAGGTCTCTGATCCCACCCACGATCGACCAGTATGGTCCGTGGTTGGACCTACAGACCGTAGGTGAGGGTCAAGATCCATTTAGAGGAGAATTGGTTGTTGGGTCAACTTCAAACGGTCATATCTTTTAGCATAAATGAATTAGGTGGCCCATGACCAATCAAATTAAAGATATTGAATCCTTTTTCCAACGCCATCGAATTTGCTAAAATCCCAGCTCCGAGTAAAAAGTTATGCTTTTTTTAGTAAAGCCCTGTCGGGCAGACCACGAACCACGACCGCAGTCGACGGTTGGTAGTCCAAACGATGGTCCGTAGGTCCCTCCGTGGATGGCCATCGTCAGCTTTTAAGTTAGGGTCATTTGGGTCTTTTTCCTATGCGTTGGAGCCCTTAAACTACGTTGTTTAATGCCTAAACTACATTGCTTTACTCAGTCTAAGCCTAATAACTTAGTCAGACTTACCCAGAACCCTCATTCTCCAAAAATCATTCAAATTTGGAGCAAAAAGAAGAGGAAAAAGTCGACCAAACCTCCCAAGAACAAGCAGCAGTGTTCTTCAAGGTTCAGCCCCAAAATCCAAAGGATTTCTCCGTAGATTTCGTCACCAGGTATGTGGGATTTCACTAGTCGGTTTCTTTCATCCACTAGGTCCCTAGAATTCAGTCAGTTCCTTGATTCTACATATCTTGTTTAGACCTAAGGTTTGTAAAATCTCAGAGAATTATTATGATTTCAGTTGCTATAGTATCCATAATCTAAATATCATGTTTTCTTGGAGACGTTGCTTAATTCCCTTATGAAATTCAGAACCCTAGTTCGTGTAGATTCTCTTAGTTCATGAATTGCACTTGCTAAGTCAGTTAAACAGATAATCATGCTCCAAATTTCGAATGTCACATTATCAGTACATAAATGTTGCATTCTCAGATTGCATGTCAGTATTTGAGCTATTCAGTTACATTTGTGTCATATACATATTCAGTTGGGAGTAGACTTAGCACCGAGTTGGACTAGGGTTCAGCGTACCCTCACAGTCCCGGAACTACGTGCCCCCGTAGGAGTATAAGTGCCCTCTATTGGGCATCAGATTTAGTGATCACGCCAGTCATGCCTTTATATCCCTGACAAGGTATATTGGGTCCTCTCGATGGGGTGTATACATCAGATTCCACGTTTAGCTCACGTGGTTTTACCTCGTACTCGCAGACAACATGACTCCATTTGGGTGATAGTAGACAGAGTCACTAAGTCCGCTCACTTCTTGGCTGTCAAGACTTGGGGTCACTCGTGATCCTATGTCCGTGTTACGTCAAGGGGGTAGCCTCGGGGCGTGGGGTTCCCTTGTCTATCATCTTAGATAGAGGTCCTCAGTTTACCTCTCATTTCTGGAAATCGTTTCAGAAAGGTCTTGGTAACCAAGTAAATCTCAATACAACATTTCATCCACAGAAGGATGGTCAGGCAGAACGTACCATTTAGACCTTATAGGACATGTTGAGAGCTTGCGTGATCGACTTCAAGGGTAGTTGGGATGATCACCTACCTCTCATAAAGTTCACCTATAATAATAGCTTCCATTCTAGTATTCAGATGGCCTCGTATGAGGCACTATATGGGCGTAGATGCAGGTATCCGATTGGTTGGTTCGAAGTAGGTGAAGCAGCCTTGATTGGGCTAGATTCGGTTCATCAAGCTATGAAAAAAGTTCAGCTCATCAGGGATAGACTTAAGACAGCTCAAAGTCGTCAGAAGTCCTATGCAGATGTGAGGAGAAGGGACTTAAGAGTTCAAAATCGATGATTGGGTTTTACTGAAGGTGTCACCTATGAAGGGGGTGATGAGATTTGGCAAGAAAGGGAAGCTTAGTCCCAAATATGTAGGTCCTTACAAAATCCTGAAAAGGGTTGGTAATGTGGCTTATAAGTTAGAGTTGCCAGAAGAACTAGCAGCAGTTCATCTAGTCTTTCACATTTCCTTGTTGAAGAAGTGTGTGGGTGATCCGGCATCAATAGTACCATTAGAAAGTGTGGCTGTGAAGGATAGTCTCACTTATGAAGAGGATCCAGTAGAGATTCTTGACCGTCAGGTTCGTAGGTTGAGAAATAAAGAAGTCGCTTCAGTGAAGGTTTTGTGGAGGAGACAGTCCGTAGAGGGAGCTACTTGGGAAGTAGAAGTAGCCATGAAGGCCAAGTATCCTCACCTCTTTCCTT
This sequence comes from Solanum etuberosum, assembly GCA_029582245.1. Classification (NCBI taxonomy): domain Eukaryota; kingdom Viridiplantae; phylum Streptophyta; class Magnoliopsida; order Solanales; family Solanaceae; genus Solanum; species Solanum etuberosum. Next base: position 38,094 of record JAJONR010003359.1, on the reverse strand, counting down.
CCGTTTCAGCTTAAGGTAATAGTTCCTCTCCAGTCTTTCAGTTTACTCTTGCGTAAATTCAGTCTCAATATCTTGTTCCTTCAATTGTTATTGCATTTCAGCATAGTTGCATATTCTTGGAACTCACTTTAGTTAGATATCAGTTTCTAGTACTTAGTGGTAGGGATTGCAGCTCCTTCCCTCCATACTCAGCTTGTTTAGACTTCATTCGAGGATGAATATTCCCAAGGGGGAGATATTGTAACACCTCAGATTCGAGAAAATAGAAAAATACAGCTTTCCAGAATCTGCTATCAGAACCAACGGAAACCACCCATGGACCGTAGGTAGAACCACGGACCGTAGGTGGGGTCCCGTGGTTCAGTCCCAGACTTAGAGAAATTTCAGAATCTAGAGATGACACCTACGGCCGCGAACCACGGTCCATTGATTGACCCACGGACAGTAGCTTGGTTCCGTCGTTAGGGTCCAAAGTTTGAAGGTCTCTGATCCCACCCACGATCGACCAGTACGGTCCGTGGTTGGACCTACGGACCGTAGGTGAGGGTCAGCAGCCATTTAGAGGAGAATTGACTGTTGGGTCAACTTCAAACGGTCATATCTTTTAGCATAAAATGAATTAGGTGGCCCATGACCGATCAAATTAAAGATAATTGAATCCTCTTTCCAACGCCACCGAGTTTGCTAAAATCTTAGCATCGAGTAAAAAGTTATGCTCGTTTTAGTGAATTCATGTCGGGCAGACCACGAACCACGACCGCAGTCGACGGTCCGTAGGTCCCTCTGTGGATGGCCGTCGTCAGCTTTTAAGTTAGGGTCATTTAGGTCTTTTTCCTATGCGTTGGGGCCCTTAAACTACGTCGTTTAATGCCTAAACTATGGCATTTTACTCAGTCTAAGCCTAATAACTTAGTCAGACTTACCCTAAACCCTCATTCTCCAAAAATCATCCAAACTTGGAGCAAAAAGAAGAGGAAAAAGTCGACCGAACCTCCCAAGAACAAGAAGCAGTGTTCTTCAAGGTTCAGCCTTGAAATCCAAAGGATTTCTCCGTAGATTTCGTCACCAGGTATGTGGAATTTCACTAGTGGGTTCCTTTCATCCACTAGGTCCCTAGAATTCAGTCAGTTCCTTAATTCTAGATATCTTGTTTAGACCTAGAGTTTGTAAAATCTTGGAGAATTATTATGATTTCAGTTGCTATAGTATCCATAATCTAAATATCATGTTTTCTAGGAAACGTTTCTTAATTCCCTTATGAAATTCAGAACCCTAGTTCGTGTAGATTCTCTTAGCTTATGAATTACACTTGCTAGGTCAGTTAAACAGATAATCATGCTCCAGATTTTGAATGTTACATTATCAGTACATAAATGTTGCATTATCAGATTGCATGTCAGTATTTGAGCTATTCAATATTTTAGTTACATTTGTGTCATATTCAGTTGGGACTAGACTTAGCACCGAGTTAGACTAGGGTTCAGCGTACCCTCACAGTCCTAGAACTACGTGCCCCCGTAGGAGTATAAGTCCCCTCTGTTGGGCATCAGATTTAGTGATCACGCCAGTCATGCCTTTATACCCCTAGCAAGGTATATTGGGTCCTCTCGATGGGGAGTATACATCAAACTCCACGTTTAGCTCATGTGGTTTTATGTCGGTTAATAGTAGCTCCCACAGTCAGAATCTTAGTGCATTTGACTAGGTTTTCACTATATACTTCAGTATTCAGTTTAGCATGTCATGTTCATGATTAGTACTTGGTCATTGCATTCAATTTAGCTTTTCAGTTATCTTTTTAGTATTTACAGTATTGCTCAATTATGCCTTGTTTTAGCTTATATATGTTTGTTCAACTTAGTATATGTATCCTGCATGCTCAGTACATTCAAAGTACTGACGCATACTCTGCGCTACTTCCTTATATGATGTAGGTTCAGGTACTCAACACCCAGATCGCGCTTAGATCGATTCTCGATCCACACTCAGCAGCTTCAGTGGTGAGTCCTCATATTCCGAGGACAATAGACATGCTTTTATTTTAGTCTTTACTTTCAGTTTTGTTAGAGTTAGCTGGGGGGGCATGTCCCAGCAACTGAACTCAGTTAGAGGCTTTTCAGACATAGTAGTAGAATCAACTTGAATTGTTAAGTTAATCTTTCAGTTGTTATTAAACTCTTAGTATGGTTTATACATTCAGACTAGTTGGGTATTCCCCATTTCCCAGTTATCTATTGTTTTAGCTTCCCCATAGTACATGTTTTATTCAGTTATTCTTAGTATGTTTGATATACGCCAGACATAGGGTTAGCTTAGGGTCACTCGTGATCCTAGGTCCCGTGTTACGTTAAGGGGATAGCCTCGGGGTGTGACATGATAGGTGATGGGTTATATGTTTTTGGGTTATGTATGTATGCACGTCTACTGCTCGTAGTATCATTTTTCCAATGCATGGTAGGAAACATATAGAACGACATTATGTAGTTAATCTCATGCAATGAACCTGTTGTTGTGACTTATGGTTTTGAAGTGGTATTGTTTATCATGGTATGTGATTGTGCATGATTATTTGTGACTATTGGTTGACTCGGGTACCACGCCATTACACTAACTATGGATGATTTGGGTACCATGCTGGTACATTGATTACGGATAGCTCAGGTACCACGTGATACACTAACTAAGGATCTTGGGTACCACGTCGGTACACAAACAATTTGGTTTGGGTTCCGTGAGAGGACCAACTATGTGTTTATGGTTCCATGAGTTGACCTGGTTTATTCGTTAGAGTAAGGACTAAAAGTCCAGACTATGTGTTACCTGTGCTAGTGGAGGTATGTTAATTGGTTATTTGCATTTAGATTTTTGGGATTATTCTGAATAACTGTCTTAACAACTTGATTGAGTTTATGGGGACTCAATTCTTTAATTGTCTTGAATTGATCATAATGAACTTGGTTTTATAATGGGTTCTGGGTTTAGTTTGCTAAGAATGAGTTGGTCTAAGGTGCCAGTTTCACTTACTGTTCCAAAGGAGCCAGGGAGTTGGCAGGAGAAATTGAGAAGGATTGGTTGATAGGGCTAGTGATGGCTTGATATTCGTGGGTATGAATGTGGTAGAAAGGTTAAGCTATGATTTGATATTTTGGGGGTCTTGTATTCATGGATATTAATGTGATAGAAAGGTTAGACTATGTTGTGATATTATGGGGTCTTGTATTCGTGGATATTAATGTGATAGAAGGATTAGGCTATGATTTGACATTACGATGACTTTCATATTATATGATTTTCTGTTTACCTGCCGTTATTTTGAGATTGGGTGGGTACTAGTCAAATTTAGAGCTCCAAATAACCGTAAAGATAATTTAGTAAAATACACTTCTATTTAAAACTTTCTTAAGAGGTATGTTAAGTCAACCGAGTTCAAATAATATGAAACGGTGGAGATAATTGTTATTTTAAGAAAATCAAGATAGTACGATCAGTTTCACATTTAAAAGTTTTTAGTTACTTTGACAAATAATATGTATGTTTTTGGGGATTTTTTTGTTAATATTTTTTAGCAAACAACTTCTGCTATTTCCTAAAATCACTTATATTTCTCTCAAAATCCTGGTGAAACACCCCTCTTTTAAACTAACCACATTTAGGAAAAAAATAACTCCCTCCATTTCAATTTGTTTTGGCCTACTTTCTTTTTTAATTCATTTAAAAAAGAACAATTTATTCCTTTTTAGTAACTCTTTAATTTCAACTTTTCACATAACATATTTAAGACCAAGGTATATTTGATGTATATTTAATTTTAGACTACAAAATTTAAAAATCTACTTTATTTTCGTAAAATCCATATAAAATCAAAATAGACAAAATAAATTGAAACAAAGGGAGTAAGCATTTTTAACCTCCCAAAAACTTAATAAAATTTGAAGATAGAAAAATTGTTTTAATAGATCCTCAATTCAAGTAAAACATTAAAAGAATGTATGTAAAGAGAACATATTAGTGAAAATAATAGAGAAAAAGAACAATAGCAACAAATATACCGATAATCGAATCAAAGAAAAGAACAATTAATCAAAATAGAAGCAAAGAAACAAATAATACAGATGAATGAATACACTCATTTCATTTGAATGAATAGGAAGACTTTTTGTTTACAGTTTACTAGCATGTATGAAAAGCGAGTACATTAGTAAAGAAGCTACGTGAGAATTTACGGAGAAAAGAATACTAACAACAACAAATAATATGATAATTGAACGAAAAAGAACAATAGGTAATCAAAAATCGAATCAAAGATAGAATATGCGATTGTTATGTGAGGAGTAACAACTTGTTATATATACTTGTTAGTCAGTTAAAAGTCGGTTATTAATTTGTTCAAATTGGCGCTAATTCTTTAAAATACAGTTATTCTATCAATGGCAATGCAAAAAAACTACTCTCCCAATTAATTTGGGTGATAGTTTAATATTTTAAATATAAATGATTTAAAATATTTTTTCATTTAATTTTATTTGGTCTTTCTATTAAAAATAAATATTTTATTTTACTTGTTCATTTTAACAAATCGAGAGACTTTTATTACTCTTTCTGTGTCAATTCATGTGGCACTATTTTACTGATCATAAAATTTAAGAAATAAGGGAAAACTTTATTAGTTTACCAAATTGTCTTTATTAAAATCACTTTAGTTCTTACTTTTAGTTGATTTTTCTTTATAATAAAGTGTTAAGTGAGACCCAATAAGAATAAAACGAGGATGGTGCCACTGAATAGTTGTCAAATAAAAAAAATGTGACATTCTTTTTAGGACGAATTAATATGAAAAAGGTGACACATGAATTAAGATAAAGGGAGTATTTTTTTTTATATAAACTGGGTTTTTAGTTCCTGGACAAAATTTCGAGAAAAAATGAGGAAGATGATTCTTTATAAAGTTTCCACTGGCCTGGGCCCAGTTCACGTACCTACTTGCATCATTTCGCGAAAACATGAATGTGTCATTTAACTTTCATGCTTAAGATGCACAAGTAGGCACTTAAATTTGCATAAAGTTAAATAAATAAACACACATGTCCAATGTGACATCCTACGTGGCAATTTGTGTCCTATGTGGTGTCAAATGTATATTATGCACGTAGGACTTATTCGTCTTTATACAAGTTTAAGTGTTTACTTGTGCAAACCCAAATTGGAGGGGATAAATGTAAAATGATATCAAGTTAAATGATACATTTATGTATTCTATCTTTTATAAATGATCAAAATACATGTAATTTTAACTCCCGGAAAACTTGATCAAACTCGAAGGTAGATAAACGGTTTCATAAATCCTCAATTAAAGTAAAACAATTAAAAACATGTATGAAAAGAAAATACATTAGCGAAGAAGCTATACATAAAAATAATAAAGATAAAAGAACAATAACAACAACAAATAATCCAATCAAAGGGAGCAACAGCTAATCAAGATTTTTATTTGAATCAATAGCAAGACTCTGTTTTGAGTTTACTTGTATGAATGAATAGTTCCATTACAAAGAATCAGATATTAATTCGACAAATGTGTTTCTCAGTACAGAAATACGTATCCAACTTGAATCAATTTGAGTATTCATCATTCCTCTTGAGGACTTTCAGAGACGAGGCAAGATGAACTAGACTGTGATTTAGAGATCCGGCATATCAGTTCCGCCATTGTTGACCTTTAAGTTCGATTTACTCAGTGGTACAAATGTAGTGCCATTCTCTTGTTGATACGGCGGTGGTGTTGCTGAAACTGAAGGTGGATGAGCCAAAAAGACGAGATGAACTGGACTGTGATTCAGTGATTCCGGCATATCAGTTCCGCCATTGCTGACCTTCAAGTTTGATTTTCTCAGTGGTACAAATGTAGTGCCGTTGGCCTGTTGATACAGTGGTGGTGTTGCTGAAACTGATGGTGGACGAGCTGATGCCCGAAAGTTGGATTTTCTCAGTGAAGTTTTATACTCTGTTTTCTCCGGTAATGATTTCGGAACCGAAAGATAAAGAAGATGGGTCCCGTTCAGACGGAGATCAAAGTTTTCCATGATTTTTCCATGTCTCATCATCATTCTCACTGTAAAACAAGAAAACATAGTAAGAACAGAATCAGTAATTGAAAATTCAAGAACAGAGAAAGAACCCCATGTATGCAAATCAAAAAAGAAGAAGAGAAAACAGAGACCCCATGCTTACCAAAAATTATGTAGTAAATCAAAAAGTCGAGTAAGAAGAGAGCAATGATGGTAATAACAACACACATCCGTAGAGCCATTTTCACGGAGAGCCAAAGAGGGAAAATTGGTTCTGTAAATTTTGGATCTCTGAAGAAGAAGAAGCAAATCTGAGCGGTTACTTAAGTAAATAAAATTCAGTTACTTAAAAAGGCGGGAGACCTTTGTTACTGGCTTTCACGTGCCAAGTTCTTGTTATATGGCATATGTTCTCAATTTTGTTTTGCTTGCGTTTGGACCTGCGATATGAAAATTATAAATTTTAAATTAGCTTTGGACATGTGATTCAAAATTATGATTTTATATTTCAAACTCTGCAAAAAATAATTTAAGATTTCAAATCATAATTTAACTCATAAGTGTTGATTTTGTTTTAAAAAATTATTTACATTTTGTAAAAAGGACTCATGCTGGACATGATGAAATTATATGTACCATGTGAAAGGATTATATTAAAGAATAATTAGTTTGACTCATCTCCATCTGCGTATAGTTTTGGCTAGTCTGTTGTATTCAAGACAAATCTATACTTATTTTGCTTATTTTGGATCTTGTACTCATTTTAGTAGCTTTGTACCGTCGTCTACAAGGTCGTGGGATTGGATCTTGTCTTGTTGTACAGATATTTATGTTATTTCTCTTCATTTCATTGTTTATTTCCCTTTTACGTTGTGATTTCCGTTGATTTGAGGTTTTCTGCCCACTAGGCCTATTACGCGATCACACCAAATCGATCGTTACATAAAATGAGTTTTTTCGTGTTAACTAATGATGAATTTAAACGATACTATACAATAAAATTTAAGTAACAATCAAAACAAATATTGTATTTAAACTAATAATACAATACAATACAATACAACGGGTAATAACCATCCAAACAAGGTGTAATTGAAATAAAACACTAACAACAAATAATATGATAGTCGAACGTAAAAGAACAAGAGGTAATCAAAATCGAAGCAAAAGAGACAAGTAATATAAATGAATGAAATGGAAGACTTTGTTTATCAGTTTACTTGTATCGATCAATAGTTCCATTACAAAGTATCAGATATTAATTCAGTAAAAAATTCATCATAGAAATGCATCATTTGTTGAACTTGCAGCTCCATTCTTCTGAGGAGTTTCAGAATGCATCAAGAATCTTCGTTTAGCTGCACCAGAACCAGAGACAGTGTGTTCATAAGTTTAATAATCATAAATCTATATTCCAATTACCAAGAAATCAATTTGTAGGGTCAAAATGGGAATCATTCAGTCGTAGAGTATGTAACGACTGGAATAGGATGATCCAATGCTGCAGAAAGAAAAATGTTGTCAAGAATCCTCTTGTGATAACAAACAAAGAGTACGCCTGATTGGTCTTCGGATTTCTTGATATGTAATGGCGGGGTTCCATTAATGATGAGACGAATGCCAGTGGCACAAAATGCGTAGTACTGAAGAGGTATAGGGAGGAGTATTCCTATACTGATTCGCAAGCAAGAAAGGAGGAACCCGAAGGGAATCCATATGATGATGAAAAGAGACATAAGTGGTGTTGGCTTTTTGATAAAATGACCATCGTGGAATATATAATAGGCTTGGGCGGAAGTTTGTTTGTACTTACGCCTTTACTTTTGGGTTTGATGGTACAAAGTATCCTTCCTTACACAATGTCATAAAAGGAATGTCAGTATCGCGATCACCCAAGCCAATCTCAGGTTGAGTATCTCCGAAAGTGCTTGCAAGAGTATCAGCTTTGTTCTTCCTAACAAGAACTTCGGGCGATATAACAAAGCCAGTTGCTCTACCTTTATATGTTTCAATCTCAGTTCCTAAAACGACATCCGTCCCTAAGTAGTCTTCCAAAAATGGTTCCACCATAATCCATCCCTAAGTTGGCTGTCAATACACAACGTTTCCCACACGAGGAGAATACTCTCCTAGACTCGGGTTGAAGGTCTTCTAAATAGAACTTTGGCAGCACGACATGTGCTCCTGATTTTATATCGGAAACCTTCATCCCTACAAAAGTTGCAAAGACAATAACTTGTATTCCAGCAGACTCCGAGATGAAACAATAAAGAATCCCCGCGATGGGTGAAGCTAAGAGAAGAAATAGTAACCTTAAGATCCCACCAACATCGAAAGCTATCAAAGCGAAATACACAAAAGAGTTACTACCTCGTTGTAAAGTTCCATCCAAGTCTGGTACAACTGTGTCATTCTCTCGATCGATTGTAAAACCGTTAGGTAACACCTCTCCAAGTGGTAATTGGTAGCACTTTATATATATAAATTTAATCTTTCAAAATTTTCTAGTTTGTCACATTGAAAATTCCTAATATAAATACTGGATGATATAACATACAATCAATGAGTTCGATCTCAATACCTCTTGCGCGAAATATATATATATATATATATATCTTATCATAATAGTGCACCCATCATGTTAAAATCCTGGATACGCCTCTGATCCCTTCTCCAAGACCGTGCCATCATTTCCAACAAGAGCGTGATACTTATCCTTCCTGGTAATGTTAGTGCATTCATAAGAAAGAGTTGTGGCAATAGCCCTTTGTATATAGTTAGCAACTTCATGACTTGGCTTCCCAAACTTGCAAGTGAGCTCAGGGGACAACTTGTTGAAGAATGTAACTTCATAAATCGGACAAGGGTCCATGGAAAAGTAAATTAGGTCCATCCATTTCCACCCTCTTGCCGTTGTGGGATCACTACAACAATAAAGGCTTTTAGCGGCAATTAATATGCACATTAGCGGCAATACAAATTGCCACTAAAATTTTTACCGGCATTTAGTTAATTGTCATTGAATCCAATGTCGCTAAAGGCTTTAGCGGCAATTATAAAGAGTGCCGGTAAAGATACCAACTATTGCCGCTAAAAGGTTTCAATTTTAGTGGCATTTATTTAGCGGCAATAACAATGGCCACTAAAACAACCTAGAATTTACATCTTATATTGTCACTAATGACGCACCTTATTAGCAATAAAACTGCTCACAAATCGACAAATACTAATATTAAGAAATGACGTGCTTCATATTAAAATCACAATAAACAAAAAACAACTATTTATTCATTATTTAATGTCAACAAATAACAGGAAAAAAATTACACCATTTGATTCCAAAAGCTAATCTCTTTTTTATCTCAATATCTTTCATATGTCAAATCTCTAAACATCATAAAGTACATATCTATATCCTCTCAAAAACCAGTGCCTCACGTCCTCTCAGATGCCATCATTCCACATCAAAACAGCAAAAATGGATTCTTGAAAAATTTGAATTAAAATTAAATTTGTGTTAAAAAAACATTTAGAATTTGAATATACTTTTTCTAGATAAGACATACCTTTAATTTATAAAAATTAGCATAATCATCCAATTTGACTAATTTTTAAATTTAAAATGTATATATTTAAAAACCGCATAAAAATTGCAATAAGTTATATTTGACAATTCAAAATAATTAAAAGATATATGAAAAAATTGTGATTAAAAAACATATTGTAAAAAGTATAACCACACACAACTCTACCTTCATAAATTCAAATAAAATGAAAATATATGAAAAAAATAGGACGTTGAATTGAAAAAATGAAAGCATAATTAATTATTTTTAAAATTATTCTATTATTATTGATAGAGTATTACTACGGTTGATAGATTATACATACAACTTAAATAAATTGTAAATATACAATTAATATTTATTGGGCCCGTGCACTGCACAGGCCATCGATTACTAGTATATATATATATATATATATATATATCAAACACCAGAAGATAATTGGTGAAGTAACTCACAACCCCCGAAAAAGTCTCACTCAAGCAACAAATGACAAGTGGAAAAAGTCTTACTCAAGCAACAAATGACAAGTCGATGGAACATGCTCATCTTATTTGTATCGTCTGTTAAATCAGCAAATAATGATGAAAACCTAAGAAGAAATGGTTCACGACAAGTAGTCCCCTCTGGACATATTGCAAGATCACCTTTTGTTAACAATTTCTTGATCATGGAAGCATCAGATGCTCGATCACGAGTGAGTCTAATTGTTTTAATAGGGGAGAATATCTCAGATAGTCGTGAAAGAGAGTATGTAACCGCTGGGATAGGGCGACCTAGAGCTATCACTACAGGAAAAGTGTGAATTACATGAGGATTTTCCTAGGGATTAGTATGAAAATCCGCAGAAAACTTATTTTCCTGCAAATTTTCATACTAATCCCTTGGAAAATCCCCATGTAATTAACCCTTTTCTTGTAGTGTATAGAGAGAAAAAAAGGGTCAAGAAGTGTCTTAGCTTGTGGTTACAAATGAAGAGTATACTTTTTTCTCATCAGATTTCGTTATACGGGGTGGTGGGATGCCTTTAATGGTAAGACGGATGCCAAAGACCGGAAATGCATAGTACGTCTGAAGAGGGATAGGGAGGAGTGATCCAAGGGTCATCTGCAAATAGGCAACGAGAAACCCGAATGGGATCCATATGATGATGAAAAGACATATTAGTGGTGTTGGCTTTTTGATAAGACGACCATCATGGAATATAATAGGCTTGAGAAGTTTGTTTGTACTTACCGCCTTTATTAGGCTTTGATAGTACAAAGTATCCTTCCTTACACAATGTCACAAAATGAATATCAGTTAGCGATCACCTAAGCCAATCTCAGGTTAAGGTTCTCCGAAAATCCTTCTAAGAGCATCAGCCTTTTTCTTCCCAACAAGAACTCCTGGCGATCTAACAAACCTAGTTGCTCTACCTTTATATGTTTCATTTCGGTCCCTAAAAACAATATCTACCCCTTAGTAGTCTTTTAAAAATGGTTCCACCATAATCTAAGAGGTGGCAGTCAAAACACAACTTTTTCCACACAATGAGAACACTCTCCAAGCTCAGGAATGAAGGTCTTCAGAATAGAATTTTGGCAGCACAGCACGTGCTGTTGATTCTATATCAGAAACCTTCATTCCTAGAAAAGTTGCAACGATAAGAACTTGAACTCCAACAAACTGTGAGATGAAATAATAAAGAAACCGCGCAAGAGGTGAAGCTAAGAGAAGAAATATATAGTAACCTTAAGACCCCACAAACATCGAATGCTACCGACGCGAAATAAGCAAAAGAGCTTTGACTTCGTAGTAAAGTTCCATCCAAGTCAGCTACTACTACTGTTTCTTTATCTCGTCCTTGTGTTGTGCAATTCTCAACAGTGGGAAATATTGTTATGCCCATATTTGTCTCTAAGAAGAATGTCCTTTAAGTTTACCCTTATTTAGAAAAATTTATGAAGCAACAATTAATATAAGATAGGTTAGTTAAGCCTACGAAAAGAAATGATCTTAACGTATATAACGGAGGATAAAATTAAGATAATTTATTATAGGAAAAAAGGACAAATATACCCTTGAACTACCCTCCGTCATATTTTTGGGACGTTGATACCCTTGCCGTCCAAAAACTGAAACATATTTGCCCTTCACTCTAACGGAAGACCAAATAGGAACACGTGGCGCAATCCTACGGATGGACCCGTTTGACCAATTAATTAGACCCAAAATTTAAAAATCCACTCATTTTTATTTTAAACCCACCTGAGATATATCTCAGTTTGAACAAAAAAAATGAACAAGCATTGCAATATGCAGCAGTTTTTGGACGGCAGGGGTATCAACGTCCCAAAAGTATGACGGAAGATATCTATATACCATTTACGATAGTTCAGGGTATATTTGTCCTTTTTCCCATTCCCTTTATTATATGATAACCGAATCATGAATTTCCTAACTGCTTAGAACATAGCTTGTTTATAAGATCGGCTTAATTAGATTATATTGTTTGGCAGCATATTTGACTATATGTTTTCCTTAATTAACACATTACACGTTGTGCGCCCACAAATTTGCTAACCTACTAATGAAGTTAATAGATTAGCACCTACTCCTTTTTTAAATTTCTTTAAATGTACTTATCACTTGTTAGAATTAACGGTAAAAAACATACCTAAACTATTCTACGGATGACTTTGACCATTTAGCCAAAAGAGGTTTCATTGTCCATTAAAATTTTTGTAACCTCTCATATATTATTTCACTCTTTATTCCTCCATTATACATGGTAACCTATGTAACCTCTACTTCATTTATCTTCACTATTTACTACCCCATTATCTTCCTATTTATTGCTAGGAAGACTTTCTCAATTATAAATAGTGGTTGTCTTCATTTGTTTTGGAGTACACAAGAAAATATAGAGTGCATAAAAATTAGTCAAAAAAAAGAGTTTTTATTAGTTGAAGGGAGATGTTCTTTTTTGTGGAGCTTTGGACTCAACTTTTGTCCAGAGTTTGTTGAGTTATATTTGTGATTAAGATGTTGTATCTTGGAGGGGACAAGTCAAGAAGACTACTACTGGACCGGTGAAAAATATTTGTTGCAGTGGACTTGAGAAAACGAGATATCCGCGCCTCAACTAGAAGAGATTTTTATTCTTCATTTTATTTTCAATTGTAATATTGTAATTTTCACCAACACGTTCAATCCTACACCTCAAATGAAATGTAGTACGGTCGTAGAAATAATAAACCCAACAAAGATTGGGGTCGATCCCACAAGGAGTACGCGCGTGTCAAAATGTCAAGAGTGTAAGAAATTTATAAGTTTCCTAAGCTTATTTTCAAATAAAAGAGTGATTGAGTAATTGAATATAAAATTAGACTGTTTTCTAAGCTAGGATTTAATCAACACTAAGAGTGCAATAACAATATTTTATTTTTCAATTAAGAGATGGACCAGGGTTGTAGCCTCAATATGGCATGACTAGTTCATGAACACAAGTATTTGCTCAAATGCATAGGATTAATGAAAATGAAAATGATCCAATTGATAATTACTTATAAGAATTTTTCAACTCTAGCAAGCTAATCCCAAAAGTTCTTCTAAACTCAAAGGAAAATATTAAGACCCAATTGATAGTCTCAAGTAGAGTTTGTTAATCAAGAACAGTTAATTCCTTAATACTCTTGACTCATTGCTACTTGTTAAAAATTCAATCCAATTTTCACCCTTTCGAGCAAGAAATGAATATATAGGGCTAAATCTAGTGTTTGCAACCATCAAATTCACAAATAAGAATGTAAACAAGTGGATAATCACAACCCAAGTAATAATAAGCAAGATAAATTAGTATTCAATCACATAAAAATCATAAGAGTCTACAACCCCAGCAAATAGATTTAGCTACTCATACTAGAAAAAGAAAATACAAGATGAAAGGTAATAATAAACATGGTTAAAGATGAAACAAAGAAGAAGATGCAAACTCTATGGTGAAAATCTCTTAATCTTTGCCAAGTTAACTAGATATACTCCTGCCAGACTTTCAAAATCAAAAGTTGTCCAAGAAAAATGACCTAATTCTTATTTATATAACTCTAAAAATCTGGACTAAGATGCCCTTTCGCTGTCAATTTTATAGAGCAAAATTGTGGAGACATTTCAACATTCGTCTCCCCATTTTCATTTCGTGGAGCCAAAATTTTCGTGGAGTGAGACAGACTTGCTCCTTTTTAGACTTAGCCAAATTCAAACTCTTCTACCCTAAAAAAAACAGCTCCACGAAAACTATACTTGGGCACGATTTTTGTGACTTCTCAATCTTTACTTTTCTCACTCTTTTGCTCCAACTTTCATCTCTTTTCATCATTCTTGATCAAATATTTGATTGATTGACTTATTTAGCTCCAAATCCTGAAATTCACCAATTTAAGTTAGTTTAGGTTATTAAATTTACTCAAAGACACTTAAAACTCAAAAAAAGATAATTCGTATGTTGGTAATTTGCCAACTTATCAAATATATATAAGTAATTATATATAAATATTTATAAACTTAGGTATATAAATTGCATACAGATGTCATCGGGTGGTGATTGTGATAGATCTCGTGATCATCTTGGGGTAAGCCGACCTAGTAAGGCTAAAAATAAGAAGTCTAGGAGGCCTATAGATGTTGAGGATATCCCAGGATTTCTTTCTTCTGCGCCGGAGCCGCGTAATTTTGACACCTATATGTTTGTTGTTTCATTTGGGACTGCGGATCCCCGAGCATATCATACTCAGTCGTCGACCAGATGGTGCTTCCTCTACTTCACAGTCCTTGCCTCCATGTCGCTACAATGTCCTACCCTTTGAGGTTATTTGTCGAGCACGACCTTTATCGGCAAATAGGATATCGACTGGTACTCCATCTCCATCTCCATCCTCATCTCCCACAGGTGCATCTCCTCAGCTATCTGACATAAGGATTAAAGATTCTAGTAGAGAATCAGACGCTATGATTGCTACTCCTCCATTGACTCAATTTTATGTGCATCATGGAGTCACCTTCACCTCAACATCACATGTTGCTACACCCAATGATGAGATATTTGAGCTAGCACCTGGACTGAGGGATATGATTGGTAGTGTCATGCTTGAGCTGGATTGATCATCATAAGTTTATTTATTTATCTATTAATTTCTTTATTTATTTCTTGTACATTAATATATTATTCATGAACTAACATGCTTATTATGTGTGACATCCTTCGAAGGATGTTGCCAAGGCTCTAAAAGAGTGTGTTAGGATGCTTCTTACGAAGGCCTATCACTCTTGAGATCCAAAACAGTATACGATAGGTGATATTTAATGAATTTAAGGTATATATATGTTTAATTAGTTATATATTTTTGTTAACTTTAATATTTTTAGTGTACTTTACTTTATTAATTATCTAATGCTACTTTTTTTAGACTACGTGTACTTGAAAGCCAAAGTACAATATGATCATTGCCACCACATTTGAGAGAAAGGCATCTGCGAGGCTGTTTGGCTGGCTAAAGAAAGTCTGGGATGATAATAAATCTCTGATTTGGATGTTGTCTCATGTTTTTGAGGGATTGCACCGATATGGAAACACAGATGAATTCAAGAGATTGTCCGAACAAAATAAAAATGTTAGAAGCAGTCTTAAGGGTGGCCCGTTGCACATCGGAGGTGCAAAGAGTGTGGGGACAATTACAAGAGAGATTATAAGTTCTAATTCAAACTTTTAAATAAATACTTAGTTGATAAAATATTATTTAATTAATATCATCTAAAATTTTATTTATATTTATAGGAAAAATAATTAGAGTGCACTCCCCTTGAATCAAAGGTTTTCAAGAGGACTCATGTGAAGAAGAAGCAAGATGGCTCGAATTCGGATGTGCGAATGGATGAAAGGGCTGAACGATCTAATGTAAGTTATTTAAAATAAATAGTTAACATATATATATATATATATATATATATATATTGATGTTAATTTTTATTTTTAATATGCATGGAAAGTATCAGCAGTATGTGCATAATAATATGGGTGATTCGATCCAGATCACGCCTGCAGAGTTCACTCAAATTTGAATTGAAAAAAGTTGTAGGGGGGACATACAAGGACAAGATATATGGTTTGGAATTTCGGAATGATGTACTACGACTCCAGTCAGGTCTAGAAGGAATTGGATTGTCATGTCAAATCAAGGAACTTGACGGTGTTCAGATAACTGATATGTCGGACCAAATAGAAAAATTTACACAAGAATTGAGAGTGTTTGAACAAAGAAGAATTGCTAACCAAAGAAGTATGAATGACACCGTTGAGAAAAGCAAAGAACAAGTGCTCAATCTTGCTCGTCGGCCTGCTACATCATTTCCTACCGTGGGAGTCCACGACACTGATGAGGATGAATACATAGAGTCCGCCCCTTAGCTTGGATTCGTTTAATTTAAGAACAATTTAGACTTTTGAACTAATTTTGACTTTAAATTGTGATTTGAGTGTTATTGAATGATTTTGAATCTTTAATTTAGTTTGTTATTATATATTTTGTGTATTATGTTTATTGTTTAATGTGAATGGACTGAATTGAATTATATTTGCAGGTGGGCAACAGAAACTGACAGTTTCTGCTATAAATATTGCAGAAAAAGCGACGGATAGGGTGGTTTTATCCGTCACTTTTATGCATATTTTTTTTTAAAATACCCCAATAAGTGACGGACAAGGTACTTGAATCCGTCGCTTTTTTGCATTTTTAAAAATATAAATTTCAGAAAAACGACGGACTGCGACACTTTGTCCGTCATTTTTTTTGCATTTAAAAAAAGAAGAAGAGAAAAGCGACAAACTGCGTCGCTTTGTCCGTCATTTTTATGCTTTTAAAAAAAATTGAAAAAATTGATGGAGTCCGTCGTTTTATACCAATGAAGGCCATCGCTTTCTTCAAAAATAAATTTAAAAAAAAAACATAGAAAACGACGCAGGCTTGAAGGTGACGCAATCCGTCGTTTTTCGAAAAGCGCCGAGGACAAAAATGACGGACTGGACTACGTCGCTTTTCCGTCCATTTTGACCAAAAAAACGACACAGTCCATCGCTTTTGACCGTCATTTTTTGACAATTTTTTAATAGCGTGAGTTCTTGTGAACCAGTATATAAGCCTCTAGACCCACCGCTGATGTAAGTTGCATTTGGTGCAAGTTCATATTTGAGTCAACATTAATGTTGCAAAATTTCAATACAAATTTTTTGGACCAAAATTTAAAGGATTGTCCATTAAGAATGCACATTATATTGCATTTTTAGCTAAACGCAATATGTGACAGAATAGAGCACACTTATCTAATGAATTTATCATCAATGTCTTATGTCTGAAATGAGTGTAAATTTGAAGTATCTTTTACTTTTTGACAGTATAATTAGCAAGAAATCTTAAGTTCTATTGAAGCAAAGTATTAGCCAATCAAGAACTTACACGTCTAGAAAATAAAAATAACGAAAATGAGGATATTTAGATGTATATGTAGACATCATTGGAGATACAAGAATAGGAATGAGGATATATCGGACAAGTTGAGAGTGACCTTTGTTGTGGATAGGATACGAGAAGTGAGGTTGAGATGGTTCGAACATATGAATAGGAAGAGAATATATGCCTAGTGAGGAGGTGTTACTTGTGAGAGATTAACGATGATAGGTCTACTAGAGAGAGGCAGAGGGTAAATTTAGGAAGAAACGGAGAAATGTGATTAAATAGAATTTGACATATCTTCAGTTCACCGAAAACATAGAAAAACATGAAGGTCGAGAAGGTTAATAGGAGTCCAACAATTTTTCTTTTTTATGAGGAGACACCCTATCTACATCCTCTTCTCCTTACCTCTTTTTTTTAAAGGAAAAAAAATATTAATATACCCCTGAACTATCGTAAATGGTATGTAAATATCTTTTGTTATACTTTTAGGACACTGATGCTCTTACCATCTAATTTTTGGATCGGAGTGTATATATCCTTTGGACTAAAGGAAGGACATGTGTCACGATCTTAACGGCCTATTCAAAATTTATTTAAGTTTTATCCATGATCAAAAAATCGACCGGATTAATTAAAAACCCACCCAAATAATTTAACACTCGCACCAAATTATAGCCCCAAACCCCAAATGGACTATCTTTTCGAATCTTTTCCTTCCTAACAGAGAAGGTTAGAGGTCTTATTTTTAGTTAAATCTCATATTAATTGCTACCCTAATTAAATATGATTCTCATCAACAAAGTAAGACCCACTAAACTCTTTTCAGACAGAACCAATGACAGACAAAAACTCTTTGAATGTATGGGTAGAACTTTGGGGGGTTTTCAGTTGATGGAATTGAGATTGATTTTTTCTGGATTACGAAGTGTCTTCTTGGCCGCCATTGTTGAAGCTTTGTAAAGAGAGCTAGAGGTATGCTCGCCGGAGCTGTTGGAACAACGGTGAGGGAGAGATGGGTGCGTGGTGGCCGAAGGGTTGCGGCCTTGCTGGTTTCGCAGGATCGATGGAGGCTGGGTTTGGTAGCAGTTAGAGGTGACTTTGTTTGTGGAGCTTAGCCCGAGAAGATGGAGTCGTGACGGTGGTGTGGTGTAACGGGTTCATGCAGTCTTTGGTAGCTGGAACTAGAGAAGAAAGGGAATTTAGATTTATTTGGGTGTGGGTCATAAATTATTTGGTGGGTTAATTATTCGGGTCAATTTTTTAATTGTGGGTAAGAATTAAATAAATTTTGGATAGGCCGTTAAGATCGTGACACGTGTCCTTCTGTTAATCCAAAGGGTATATACACTCTAAAAATTAGAAAATTAGACGGTAAGAACATCAGTATCCTAAAAATATAACGATTGCACCTTTTTTTCTTGATTTTTGAATTTCGTATAAGAGGCGTAGTTTTATTTGCCTATTACTTACAATACTAGCATAAATTAATATTTTAATTGAATTATTCAGTAAAACACACACACAAAATCTTTTTTATACTGTATCTTTCTTTGTCAAATTGGTTTAAAGTCTTGATAGCCTAATTTAAGAAAAGACGGAAAATATAAAATTTGTCCAAAAAGGTTAAAAGAAAAAAAAAAACGTGGTACATGAATTCGCATTTAAAGATTTAATTCCAGAAAATGCATATAGTTTAGATACATGCATTGAAACAACTTCTTTAGAATTTTAAATCAAACTTTTAAATTCCAAGACATTTATAGATTATATTTTTATAGGTTAAATGAATAATTTAATTCTTAAAGGACATAAAGTTTATTAACTTTGGATGGCCAAGTACGGAAATAATAAATCTTCCAAATTGATCTTAATTTTTATTTTGACACTTAAACTCAAATTGGTTTCAATTAAACCTTTTAACTCACATCAGAATGTATCATTTTGGCCCATTTTTACTAACTAGTAATCAAAATAGAGTGAGTGGACTTCACTCACACTAACTAGTAATAAAAAATGGTATATTTTGATGTATAATCACGTCCAAAACTTATCCTAAACCTAAAAGTAAGCAATCATTGCAAATATAATTCAATTTTTAAGTTTGATACTGAATCTCATAAAAAATAAAGTTTAATTATAAATATTCAAGACCTTTAAAAAATAAGTTTGAACAATCAATTAATTTTTAAGATTAAAAATTTTATTTCAAAAAAAAATAACTAACAAATATTAAAGCAATAACAATTATCAATTCGAGAGAATGAATTGATTTCAAAATTAAGGATGCCAAGAATTATGATTTTCCCAATTGCACAGTAACAAAAACAACTTTATGGGCAATAAATATACACATTTACAAAGAATGCTAAAAATTTAACCGACATTAGTTATTGTCATTAGATCCAATGTTGCTATAGGCTTTAGGGACATTTACAAAGAGTGTTAATTGTCTATAAAACAACACATTAAACAACAATCACAATATTATCGTTAATTAATTGCTGCTAAAGATCATTTTTATAGTGTGGTCGAATTTCTTCTTGCTACGTTAGCTATAATATCGTTGAATATTTAATCTATGTCGATTATGAATCTTTTTTTACCAAAAAAATCTGTTGAAAAGTGGAGGACTCAAGTTCAGAAACTCACGAGCATTGGAACTCTCAGCCGTCTGACCTCTAGAACTTTCCACCACTCCCGACCATCCTTCCTGTCCAGCAGCTATACGAGCCATCAACTGAATAGCTCCCCCAATTCCTTGTCCATCTGGGCTACTGGAGGTGCGATAGGTGCCAGAGGGTCAGCAACTCTGTCACCCTTCTGTATTACTGAGGCTTGTGGAGCTGGATGTTTGTCTAATATAGCTCTAGCTGGAGCTGGAGGGGCTGCAATGCCTTGAGAAGGAGACTCACTCTGAGCATCTAATCCATCTCCCTGCTCTTCTCGAGGGCGGCTATTACCCTCTCCTGAAGTCATACCAATCAATTGTGTAGCCATCTGCCTCGTCATCGACATATTCATAAATAATAACACAAATTGGATATCATATAACATAATGATTTTGCTCTATAGAATGAATTGTCAATGAAAGATATGAAACGACCCCTAAATGTCATGTAGCCTCATGATTGTATGTATGGTGCACAACATACTCATAAGCAAGACTCTACTAGGCATGTCTTTGTGGACTCCCTAGGACACGACCTCGCTCTGATACCAAGTTTGTCACGCCCCCAAAATTTGGTGAGGGCGCGACTGGCCTCAATATAGACTTAATCAAGAAGCCGGCTATATAACATATGAAACTATACTGCTAAGGCCATCCAGACCACCTGTCATATCCATCTAGACAGACGAGGTCACAATTAAATTAAAATTTAACAACATACGGTTAACTAGGCCATAATACAACTGAACTGAGCAACGAAAAGCCGACTAGGCCATAAAACCAAACAAAACTAAACTGTACATACTCGTCCACAAAAGCCTCTAAAGAGTAACAAACTTAGCACACGAGACAGGCCCCAGCCTACCCATACCAAATGGAAAAAACACAATACTCCCAAACTAGAACATGACTACTGAATGAAAGGAGAATACCAATTCTAAGTTGAAGTCGGACACCTATTACAACTGACAATTAGAGCCTCTAATTGCACCTGCAACACGAATGTAGCGTTCCCAAGCGGAGGGACGTCAGTACGAATAACATGTACTGGTATGTAAGGCTGAAAGCTGTAAACATAAGTATATCAAAAATAGTGAACTAGAGTTAGGGATAGAAACAACCTGAGACTTCAGAAGCTGAGATCCGATAATAACTTACATTGATCCGTGAATGCAACCAAGTAAGCACATATACAAATCATATTGCTTTAATGCTGAACTGTATGATAATCCTGTCACAGTAGTGACCATGCCCAGTCGAGATGGTCATCTCGGTGGTGTGATAATTGAGTAAGCATCTTCCCACCGGACATGTCTGCCGTGGTGGTGTAATGACTGGGTAATATGCCCACTCGGCATGCCTACAGTGGTGGTGTGGTCACGGGGGTTATCTGACCACCTGACATGTCTGTCGTGGTGGTGTGGTGAACTATAGCTGCAACTATTACTATATCTGCCGACATTACGCCATCGGTAGTGTAACATAAAGTAATAATCACTATCATCTACTACGCTGGTATGTCAAATAAATATAGCACATACGCAAGTTGCCTCTAGGACTGTGGCCTCAATAGGACCCTTCAAGACTCATGAATTGCAACTATGTACATGTAACGTATAAAGCTTTCAAATAGAATATAAGTACACCTACTTAATACTTAAACAACAATTAGAAGGTTTAGATGTCATGAGGAATCTAGTAGCCTTATGAATGAGGTACCTAAATTTATTATGTCGCCTTAGCATATAGCTTGAACAAGAGCACGTATATTTCTATTTCTATTTAATCCACTAACATTTAGGATCTGCATATATACACATATTCTACTCATAAGGTGCTTCCTTTACTTATAAGATGCTTTCTTTACCCGTACCGATAATTATACAAATGGACTCTCATAGTAACTTATTGTGTCGACAAGCACAAATAGTTCTAAATTTTTTGCCTTACTCACATGGAAACGTGGAACTCATATACATAACTACTTCTTAATGAAAACACATATAAGACCAGCTCATAGTGTCCACGATAAGGGGTCTCCAAACTCAGTTTACAACTACGACAACAATTATATATATATTATCATTCGCACCACATACATTTATCTTAAACATTCAGATAACTATAGATTTCACCATGTCTTCACAACCTTCTAACATAACAATACCAAACCTCAATATTAGTTAAAATATAAGAGTACTAGTCTTGTTAACGACGTAGATTCACGCTTGAAAATGGCGGAAAGGGACACTGTTGCTTACCTTGATTTGAGTCCTTTAATGTACTACAACGGTTGAATTATCCCTTGCTCCTTCGGTATAAAACAACAACCAATGAAAATTCAACTTTAGGCAGTTACACAACACATCCAAGTGAGGTCGTCAATTCAACAAACACATGGTGGACGTAAACTCAAGAGAAATTCTAATCGATCGGTGTTTATAGTATTCAACCCCTCATATTACTAACAATAATACACTACATTTAAATGACTCCAACACATTAACAAGCACCTACTAAATCACTCCACACACTCCCTCCTCACTAAAAATATCAATTAACATAGGTGAAACTTGGACTGACGACTTCCTATCGTCATCCCGTGAGTCTTACCCGTCGAATATAGCTAGAACATGAAAAATATCACATACATGAGAGAGGGGAACATTGACATACCTGAATTGACAAAAATACAGTCCCTTAAGCTCACATTAAGCAAGGATAAAAGTTGTCCCTTTTATCCGAAGAAAGACTTGTATGAATTCTTGGCTTGGTTGAAGCACCAACTTGATTCTTGGTTGATTTCTCAACTAGGGATTTTGTAGAGGAGAGGGCTTGAAGAACCAACAGAAAGGAGCTTCCAAAATAACTTACCAACTGTCTCTAATGAATTCAACTCGTACATATCTATTTTAAAATGCTTAAACCGACTAAACATGTGCCAGCCACGTGCCCAACGCGGCCAATTTATGCCTCTGCGCAGTTCATAGTAAAACAAGCATATCTTCTTACTCTGTAGTCGTATTGATGTGAGATTTTGTTCATTGGAAACTAGACTCAAATATATTTAATTTGATATATTATAGACCCTCTAACTCCATATATATTGGGAGATATACCTATTCCAATTCAGACCATATACGAGATTACAAGAAATAATCTGCCTCAATAACACTTTCAACTTGTATTGTTGTTCCAAAGCTTCCTTTGCCTCCAACCTCAGTATAACACTTATGTTGACGTAATATAAGTAACAATCAATATGAACATTCATTTAAAACCTTATTCTCCCGACAACTCATCAACAAACAACGTATAATTTTTTTTGACGCGTACATGTTAAGCTTAGTGAGTTAGTCGCCTTAAAATTTATGGGGTATTACATGATCAAGCAAAATAATTTTCTACTGTTATCTCTTGAATAAACATAGCTAACCAATTAATCTTTTTACTTAGATCTTGTCATTATATGTCTAACCTCCACTTTTAAATCTCAGTCACTAATATCTTAATACTTCAAAGTGACAGTATCCAACTAAAACCTAATTCCACAGTTTCTTTTGAAGACAACAAGATATAACAACATTATTAATTGAGAGACCTTCAATTAAGTACAATCAATGCATAGTTGGACAAATAGAGATTAAAAATATAACTACTCAACTATAGAAAAATAATGAAAGATAGAAAGAAATAAAAAATAAAAAAAGACATAAAGTGACACCTGAAGTTGTCCTGAATTTTCAAAATGACACATTAACTATGCAAACGTCCTATTACCCCCCCTAAACAATCTTGAGCTGATATTATTACATTATTTTTTTTCCACCTGATATAGAGAGTGTATCCACTCCCTTTAAAGAACGTGATCAACCTAAAATAATGAATATAACTTTATTTTTATAGGTATTTTGTTATAAAATATAATTTCTTATTTTTCTTATTATTTTAGCTTTATTTTTCCTTTGTTATTTTTCCTCTTACTTTCTTCTTTCTTTTTCAAAAACTCATTGTCATTTCTATTAAAACTCCTCACTTTCAATGTTACTATTTTACCACAAATTCGCCCTTCTTTTTTTACTACTATATTAGTTTAAGTCTCTTCAATTTTAAAACTTTATCTAAGTTTTTTTTTTTTTACATTTCGAACAATTTGATAAACCCATTAGATTTCAAGATGATTAGGAGGTATCATTTAGTCTTTTTGTCCGGATTTCAATTAGGCTCTTTCCATTTTTGGGGGATTTATTGATTCTTTGAAAATTAGTATTTCTAATTTTGAAGTTATATGAAAAGAAGATAAATTAATTGATGATACCTTCAAAATTTTGACTTTTCTTAGAAAAATAATTAATTTTGTTATCACTAACTCAACAAAGTTTAGAAAATAATATGATTCTTTTTTAAAAAAAATAAATGAAGAAGGAAAAAAAAGGGAAGGAACACAACTTGACATGAGTGGGTAAAGAAGAAGAAGGAGAAGAATGAGGGAAGGAGGGAAGGAAAGAAGGAAAGAAAATGGAGGGAAGATATCAGCTTGAAGCAGGGGTGGGTGGAGTGGATAAAAGGTGAAGTGAAATTTAAGATGAAATAAAAATAAAAATAAAAAAAGTCAAAAAGTAAGAGAAAGAAAAAAAAAAGATAAAGAAAAATTAAAATGAAAAATGTATATTTTAAATTAAATAAACACGTGTCACATAATGATTGGTGCGTGATAACACTTGCTTTTCAAAATCTGAGATTGGTCAAAAAATGATGTAATAAACATCACTTCAAAATTGTTTAGGGGGTTAATAGGACGTTCGTATAGTTATGGTGTCTTTTTAAAATTCGGAACAACTTCAGGTGTCATTTTATGTCTTTTGCCTTGCCCATGACGATTCCTCGCTATGTTCTTTAGGTCAAATCCCCTTCAAGTTGAATTTTCTTTCAAAACATATTTATTTATAAACCATTTATAAATGTAAAAAAAAAAAAAACACTTAAACGAAATATTATCATATTATAATCCAAAACAAATTGAAAAATATATTACTCCCTCAGTCTACTTTTAATTTTCATGTTACACTTTTTGAAAGTCAATTTAACTAATTTTCAAAGTGAAATTAGATTACATTAATTCGATCTTTTAAACAAAAAATTTAGATATTTAAAAACTATAGAAAAGTACTATAAATTGTAATTTTTTTGCATATATTGAAAAAATACATAGTAAAATATTTGTCAAAGTTATTATTATTCGACTTTAAAAAAAAATAATGACAATTAAAAGTAGATAGAATTAACATGAAATTGGCGTGACACGATATGGACACGTCTCAGGGAACCAATTTTGCTTGGCTGCTCCTCTATTTGCTTTGATATTGACATGGGGCCAAGTGTACTTGTCCCATGCCTTCAGTTTAATTCAAATAGCCTATCCATGCTTTAATTCTAATTATGAGGCAATTATGATTTTACACATCCAAGTATTTACTTCCCATTTTAATGGTTTGCCTCCTTGTTTAATTTCGAGTTACCTCAAAATTTCTTTATATTTGTATTCAGAAAGGATGTCCAGAAATAGCATAATAAAAGCTCTTTTTAAAAAATAGAATTAGTGAGATTCAAACATACAAACACTTCCGCATTCCAAGGAGGTGAAATCATTGGGGCTATAACAGTTTGTTATATAAAGGGTGTCCAAAATATGTTATTTAATCATTTTGTGTATCATTTTACTTGTATATACGGTATTTTTTTCCGACGAAGGCGGTCCAATTGGACACCCTGACCATCATGTGGCTACGCCACTGTTTGCACCGTTTTATTTTTTATATAGTATCAAAAAACATAACATTAAGCATTAACAAATATAATTAATACTCAAAAAATGATTAAAACTACTATATATCAATATGGGTTGAAGCGTCTAATTGGAACAAGCTTGAGTTAAAGTGTCAAAATGAAAATGGAAGTCGAATTTGAAAGTTTTGTTTATGTATTTGGAAGTCAAATTTGAAGGTTTGTTTATGTATTTGGAATAATACTCATTTTAGTAAGTTAACCATTTCCTAGTTCTAATATAGTATGATATCCAAACAATGTATAAACGAAAAAAGAAACGCTATTTGAAGAAATAGTACTCAATAAAACTACAATTCACACATGCATACACTCATTAAAGAAAAAAAGAAGCAATGAGAAAACTCGATGAAATTAATTTAATTATTTTTTGAGAGAATTCAAATTCAAAACTTGAAACGTTAGAAATGTAAAATTAGCGATTGTAAAAGCTAATATAATTATCTCTTCAAATATCATAATTGACATTGAAAATGTTCTTAGTTTCTTTTACTATGCAACACTAAATCCATCATTGGCAAAGTGACAATACTTAAAAATATCTTGAAACTATTGGATTCTACGATTAATCTAATAATAAGACACAAGAAGTTATAACTTGTATACAAAGAAACCCATTCAACAGAAGGAAAATTAATACTATATAATTTGCAATCAGAAGAATCTAATTATCATATGGTTATAACAGTGTTGGGGACATTCTTTATAGGATCTTTCAGAAAACAGATTCCTAAGCTCACACTAATCCGTCAATTTGAAATTCAAATTAGAGATTTTCCTTGGAAAGCATACTCCTTGATCGATCCAAATCCACTTACCACTTCTGCAAAATTCCGCACACACCATTAAATGACAATTACCTCAGTTTAAAATTAGAAGTACAAATAATAGATGAAATCACATAAGACACAAATTAAAAAATGAGGGGAATTTAGAGCGACTTTTGTTTTTCAAATCAAACAAGTATTGTAATCTCAGAAAAAACTAAAAGAGAAATATTGAAAATGGGAAAGCGGGTGGTATGCTTGGCTCCTCGCACGCCACCCACTGATCAGTCAATCAAAGAATTGGTGAAAGTATGTGGCATACAGGGAGCCAGGCACATCCTTCTTACTCCTTCACCAATGCTAAATAAATGGCCCAAATTTTCTTCTTTTCTCCTCTTCTTCTTTAATCATGAAATGAGGGGAATATATATATATACCTAAGGTAAGAGTTAGAAATGAGAATATATAAAGGTCAATAATATATTAAAGTTTATTACCATGTGCATAATAATGTACCGTTACTCAACTTTCCTTACAACACATAAAAGTTCAAATTTTTGAAATCACGGAAGATAAAGGAAATATCATAACCATAATCTAATGCTAAAATTACTCTTATAACCACAACCAATTAATAATTTGTACAGTGATCGATTTGATTGAGATATCAAACGTTCGAATTTATGAAAATTTTCTTTATAGGCTAGAGAACTTTACCCCGTAAAGCTTACATTACTTGGTATGAATTTAAATCAATCGAATTAATAAATTCCGTATACATGATAGTTGTCTTAAAAAACAAAATATCATGAGACCCCCACCACTACTACCGACCCCTCCACCTATCTTTTTCTATCAAGTCCTAAATCCCTTTTTAACTTTTCCCAAACCAGCAAGATCAGCTTCCACCAATGTTTTGATTAGGTAAAGTTGGGGAAAATAGATTGTTTAGACTCATTTTCATGATTCTTCCTCATTTCATGCTCTTTAATTTATTTATTTTCTATTTTTTTAGCAATTTTTTCTTACAAAATTGGGTGGAGGTCCTTTCTTGATTTGTCTGTTTTTTCTTGAGTGAGATTCATTTGTAAAGTTGGTCACCTTTGTCAAAGAAAAGAATTGTTTTTTCCATTGCTCTTGAATGGTTGATCCATTAAGTAGCAGTAGAGATATACCAAATAAATAAGATCACTAATCCATTCAGTAGCAGTAGTAGGAGTAGAAACATACCAAATTAATGGTTAAATTTTAAATTTCAGATAGTGCATAATCACTTGTGCACAATTACAGAGAATTCTTACACTATTTTGCACCAGAGCATAACACATAAATATGTCATTTAATTTGACTTTAGCTAACATCTATACCTTTTAATTTTGAGGATGCATAAGTAAATACTAAAACTTATATAAAATTAAACAATAAATATACGATAGTTCTTTTAGCCATCAAAGTGACTCCCCTCTCCACTTCTCACTCTCAATTCATTTCCTTGACCAAAATTTGCTCTAACATGCATTGTTGAATTGCCTTTCCAACTTTTGCCATTTGCACTTTATCTTTCACTATCTAAATAAATTAAAAATTCAAAAGGAGACTACTTTTAATTTCTAGAAAAAAGCTTTTGTCGGGTATAGTTTTGGAGGACCTTTAATTATTGTCTCTTTTTTTCTTTTCTTTTTTCTAAATTAGCCACAACACCCATTGTTTTTAGTCTAATCCAAAAAAATTACGTGCATATTCTTTCTCTTCCATTTTGGTTAGTGTTTTGAGAGTTTATCCAAGCTAAACTAATTCGTGATTGATTTGTATAATTAAGATCATCAAGTACGGGTTAACTTGGTACTATAACATAAGATTCAAAATTTTGATTCGTGAATTACTGAATTTTTAAATTTTGTTTCATTTAAAGAATGATATCCCCACACATTTTCTTTTATCCCTTTAAAATAAAAAATTAATTATATTAAGTCTTAAATTAATCAAAATATAATCGATGAGCGAAGGAACATCGATATTAATTACATGATCGGCCAATTTATATATAGTACACTTTTCTTTTTAATTTATCAGAAAAAAATATCATTTTTTTATTATTTAAAATAACTTAACTTTAAAATTATTATTTTTTATTCTTAATGAAAAGAGTTATTAGTTGTACTTGCACAACTGTCTGAGATTTATTTTAGAAATAAATTTTAAAAATCCCGTTTTCTTAAACTTTATGTCTAGTCAATAGTGTCATATGAATTGAGACGGTAAAAATATATATATATTTTAAGATAATTTGATTTGTTTTACGTCAGGTATATAATTTATGATAATTATTCGATTTGTTTTACCTCTAATATTATCTTTGGTGTAATGACCTCTTTCTTTGAATTTTATAACTACTTTCTTCGTTTCATTTTACTTGGCTCCTAGCTATATCAAAAACATTTTTTTCTTTTTATTTGTCAATTTTAGAAAATCAAAAGATTTTTTTTTATACTATTTTGTTTTTAATTTTTCAAAAAAGTAGAAGAGAATGCAAAGTAAATTTAATATTGAGTTATGAGAGAAAGATAATGTGGGAGACATATGGCCTAGTTAGACTTTTCTTTTTTTTTTAGGTCAAAGATGATTGAGAGCTAAGTATTGTACAATTTTCCTTTCCCCACCCACACACCCCCGCCTTTTAAGCTTTTGATATGTACAAATTGAGGCGTGGACTGAAAAGTGTAGGGCCTAATTTGATCAACCTCATCAACATGTAATTTTAAATTTAACCCTTTTTAATAAATTATAACAAATTGTTACTCTATGTAACTTTTAATCCTCAATCTATTAACTAGGGGTGTTAAAATGAGATAAAATGTAGTTTACTCAGTCCAGAATTTTATGGGTTGATCTTTAGATAGTTTGAATTGAGTCAATCGCAACTCATTCAAGCTTTGACCCATTTAAAAGAATCTTTAATTGATCCAATTTAATCTCCAATTTCAACTCGTTTTAAAGTCTTTATTTGCATAGGTGTAATGTATGTTCTCATATTAAAGAACTCTTCATTTTATATCTTTTAGGATTTATCTATACATTTGTAACTTTTTTATTTTATTTTCTTGAGTTAAATTTTAGATTTTAGCCCAAAATAAATTGGAAAAATTATCTAAATACACAACTTACTTTGTCATATTCTCTAAAATTCCCTACCATTTGAAAATTACCAAAATCCCTACTCTCTCCTATTCTCAGATACATCACTTTACGCGATGTATCGAGACGTTGAGTGATGTATTCGGGACCGAGACGCGATGTATCGAGACGTTGAACGATGTATCCAAAATAGGGACGCATTGTATTAGGACGTTTTGGAATGTATTCAAATTTCATCAAATTTAAGATTTTTTTGTAATTTAGAAAAGAGTAGGGATATGATGTAATTAACTCTTAACACTATTAGATTTGTATAAAATTTCTTAATAAATTTAAGCGGATCATAACATCAATCCAATTTCTTTTTCAATCTATTTTAATATCTCAAATTTCAATCCAACCCGTTCATTTTAACACCCCTATATTACATTATGCAAATGGTCGGTTCATGTTTTCCACTTCCAACCTCTAATTGCGGAGACAAGTCTGTTAACTGTTAGCCTAAAGCAAGAAGAGAGTGTAATTATTTGATTTTCCGTGGCAGCCCAATCTATTGGATATTCAACTAGTCCTTCACCTATCCGCTCCTTGTTTTATGGTTTAGAGCATTGCTGCTAAAAATTGTTTATTTTTATAAGTATTTTCTTAAATTAGCTTTTCAGAAAAGTGCTTTTGAAAAATAAATAAATTGTGTTTGGCTAATTCATTTGAAAAGTGTTTTTTATAAGCAAATTGTGTTTGACTAATCTTTTTAAGAAAATGCTTTTGAGAGTCAAATTACGGTTAATCAAAAGTATTAATGTACTTTTAATATTAAGATTATTTTATAGAGAAAAACTAGTTTAAACATCTATTACAAGGAATTAAATTAAACTTATATTTTTATTAAATTAAAATGTTCATATTCAAATTTCCAATCAATATTATACGTTTTTTGAAGGGTTGAAATCTTTAATTGTCATTTTTTTCTTTTTTTCGAATCTTACAAAAATATTGTTGTTACCTTCTTCTTGTTTTCTAATGCTGTAAAATAATAAATAAAATAATAATACGTAAACGTAAAATAAAATACAAAATTTATTATATAAAAATTTAAAAATAAAATTATTAAATGGAAGAGACATTTTAGTCTTGAAAAAATTACATTTTCTGCTTAAAAAAAATAAATTTTTTTAGCTTATTCTCAACAACAGAAAAACTGCTTCTCCTTCTATTTAAAAGCAGTTTTACAAGTTTGCCAAACACCTATTTTTCAAAAAAAAATATTTTTTTCTCAAAATAATTGTTTATGGGCTCCCAACAACAATGCTAAACAGACTCTTATTATTTCAAAAAAGTACCCAATACCCTTGAAATTGAGTTGTTTTGAAATTATGCTTCTCATTGTCTAATGAACAAATCTTTCATATTAAAAAAAATCAAAACTTGTGGAACTTAGGGTGTATTTTTGGAAAAAAAATTTCAATTTTTTTCATGTTTGATTGGTTTAAATGTTTTCCAAATCAACTCATCTTTCTCAAATTTAAGGAAAATGAATTCCATTTCTAAATTCATTTTTGTAAATCTCACTTATGAGTAGTATTAATTTATTTTTTTGTTTGATAGGTAATCAAACAGTGGCCCGAGTCAAAGTAATTATCTTTCATAATTATTTACCATTTGAATAGAACATAATAATTTTATATAGATTTTGTTTATTTTATTTAGCATCTTTATATTCTTTTTATTTTATGCATCTCTTGTGAAAAGTATCAATCCCGATCCAAAACATTTATTAAACCCAACTTATTGAAAATTGCTCAAAAATGATCCTCCTTTCATCTATTAAATAAAAAATGCCTTTAAGGTTATTTTTAGAATTAAAAATGCCCTTCTTTAATAAAATTAAATGAGTTTTTAAATTAAACACATGGCTTTAAAATATTGGTCCACATGAATATTTAACCCAATTAAAAGGATCCGATCCATGAATGAATAAACCCAATCATTTTTAATATAAGCCAGCTATTTTGAAGACACTAATGGCATCTTCAATTTGTCCATATTTTAAAAGTTTGTCGGAGGATTCATGTTTCTGAGTTGAAAAATAGCCTCAAGCATGCGAATCGCTTCTGGTCTTAGAAAAATTGCTTCTCTCTTCATATGCTCCTACTCTTTACTCAAGCTATTTATCTATCATTATTAATGGAGAATAGTCAGATTTGTGGGTGTTGTCAATAGATTTTTTTTTTTTTTTCCTTTTGGGATGAGGCTGTCAATAATGTCTCATAAATATTTAGTGCACCATTACTATCCAGATTTGTACTGATAAAATGGCTAATTGATTTGAATAAACATAAAAAAATTTCAATTTAAAAAAACCATTTTACTGTCGAAAGAACAAACAATATCTTTTACTTGTGATGGATTAAATTATGGTTATTTTCAACATACCTTTCTGGGCAGGGGCGGACCCACCCTTGGCCGAGGGTATCAAGCGACACCCCTTCGTCAGAAAATTACATTGTATATAAAGGTCAAATTTTGGTTTAAAAAATATATATATAAGTATTGATACCACTTGATATAAGTTGACGGTTTAGTCTAGTGGTTCACACCTTGTTGGCCTCATAATTACTTTTTTATTTTCTTACTACAACCACTGACATTCCTTCATGAGAATCTTGCATCCGCCACTGTTTCTGGGGTGAATAAGGCAAAAGTTCTTAATTTAAAGCCAATGCCTTCAAAATAGCCGTCTGGTTTATTCATTCATGGGTCGGATCTTTTAAGTTGTATCAAAAATCCAAGTGGACCAATACTTTAAAGCCATGCGTTTAATTTAAACACTCATTTATGCCATGTCATAATTCTGTTAAAGAAGAGCAGTTTTAATCCTAAAAATAACATTAAGGACATTTTTGATCCGATAGGTGGAAGAAAGACATTTTTGAGCAATTTTCAATACGTTGAGGGCATTTTTAACCCTTTTTCCTAAATTATTTGAGACAAATATAAAGCTAGCAAAATAAGCGACAAAATTACTTAAGCATTACTGAATAAACAAATTGTATCCCAAAATTCATAACAAGTACGTATTTGGAAGAGACTATCAAAATCAGTGATATAAGTAGAAGAACATTTAAAATCTAAAATACAGGTCTGAAAGAGTAGCAAGATTGTCCACATGGAAGAAAGACAATAAATGAAATACAATCCAAAAGAACGACACATCAATAACAACAATAACTAAGATAACTGATACACTGAAATTACACCTCTTTTAAAAAGTATAATGCAGTCATTCTGAAATACATAAACCAATTAGGTTGGGGTCGAACCCCACAGGGAATAAGGTGACAACTAAGCCTTATGTGGTTATCCTAATATTAGTTGATTATTTCCATAAAAGGGGAGTTTGTGAAAATTGTTTGTATTTCAATATCAATTGTAATCAAGTAAGTACAATAACATTTCAATGAAATAGAGTCAATTAAGAGAAAGAAACTAGATTTGCGATTATCATGATTTCATGACAAAATCGGGTGACTAACGATAGTAGACTCTTCTAGTGCTAAGCATGCTAGCTATCAATTAGATTGATACACCTAAATGTTTCTCAACCTATTAGATGGAATTCACTCTCATTCTCTTGAACTAAGAGAAATGACAATAATAACTTCGATAATTGCACTAAGTTGACCGATCTTGTTACAACATTCACCATAAGATGAGGGTTAGGAACCTCGAATCCTCGATGTTACTTCTTTTTATCGGATTTTAACGTATTAACTCAAGAAAATTAAACCTTAGATAAATTCTAATGTTTGTAATCATTAGAAATTAATTTAGATGAATGATATAACAATACACACATTTACACTATTTGAATCTACACCAAAAATCATCCCAAGAATGTCAAATTCATCATGGATTCCACAATCCTAGTTGTGGTGTTTAGCCACTCATAGCATTTGAAACAAATAAAGATATTGAATTCATCAAGGAAGAACGATCTTACAAAAGTGAAAGCAAGATCTCAATTTGAATTTCAAAATCAAGTCAATTCCCTCAAAAGTAACGTAAGAACAATGTGTTTTTCTTTGCAAAAAGTCAGGTGATCAAAATAAACCTAGCAATAACTATTTATAGTGTAGAAAATTTAAAATCACATATAGACTCGGATTCCCGCTTCATATCTGACACCTGTCACGCTCCGAGGCTACCCCTTAGACGCAACACGGGACCTAGGATCACAAGTGGCCCCAAGCTAACCCTAAGCCTGGCATATCACAAGCATATTGAAATACAACTAAGTAAGCAGAAGCATAACTTTAAAGTGAATCTAACTAAAATAACTTCAAGTGAGAATATAACTGAATATCAATGGAGAACAACCCAAAATAACTGAATACTGACTCTATATCTGAAAGCCTCTAATAGTGATGAGCTGCTAAAAAAAGTCCCCAGCTAACCCTAAAAATACTGAAAACTGATAATGAATAACTAAACCAAAAGCATAAAGAAACGCCCTCGAACAATGAGGACTCACCACTGAAGTTGCTGAGTATGGACTAGAAGTCGAACTAAGCACGATCTGGATGTTGAGCGCCTGAACCTACATCATACAACGATGTAGCGCAAAAGTGTGTGTCAATACTTTGAATGTACTGAGCATGAAAGATATATGCTAAGCTGAAAAATATAGAAACTGAACAAGGAAATAGATATACTAAAGCATAACTGAAAAACTGATTTGGATGCAATGACCAAGTACTAATAATGAAGATAACATGTTGAACTGAATACTGAAGTAAATACTAAATACATGATCAATGAAACATGAATCTGACTGTGAGAGATACTATTAATTGACATACGCCACGTGAGCTAAACGTAGAGTTCGATGTATACGCCCCATCGAGAGGACCCAATATACCTTGCCAAGGGTATAAAGGCATGACTATGGCATTATTACTAAAACTGATGCCCATAAGATGAGACTTATAAACCTACGGGGGCACGTAGTTCTGGGACTTGAGGGTATGCTGAACCCTAGTCCACTATGTGCTAAGTCTACTCCCAGCTGAATGTAAGCTAAAATGCAACTAAAATACTGAGTAGCTCAAAATACTGATAATCATCTGAGAATGCAACATACATATACTGAAAGATATGACATTCGAATTCTGAAGCGTGATTTTCTCACTAATATGCCTAGCATGTATAATTCATGAGATACTGATAATTTACCCAATCTAGGGTTTCTAAGTTCTATCCATGGAGCTACACCAATTCACTAGAAAACATGTTATGTAGATCGTGGAAACTATAGAAGATAAAATAACAATGAATCTCTAAGGTTTTGGGAACCCTAGGTCTAAACAATTTATGAGAAATTGAAGAACTGACTGAATTCTAGGGACCTAATGGGTGAAAGAAACCGATTAGTAAAATTTCACATACATGATGATGAAAACTATGTAGAAATCCTTTAGATTTCAGGGCTGAACTTGAAGAAGACATCTACTTGTTCTTGAGAGAAACTGTCGCCACTTTCTCTTCTTTTCTTTCTAAGTTGGATGATTTTAGGAGAATAAGGGTTCTAGGTAGTTTCTAACTAGATTATTAGGCTTAGACTGAGTCAAACAACGTAGTTTAAGCACCAAACGACGTAGTTTAAGTATCAAACACATAGGGGAAAAGACCAATGCGACCCTGACTTAAAAGCTGATGAAGTGACTTCAAGAGAGGCTTCACGGGCCGTCTAGAGCACCACGGCCTGTCAGGTGGATCGTGAAGATGCTCTGCCCGACAGGGCTTCACTATTTCGGGCATAACATTTTACTCCGAGTTTGGAATTAGGCAAACTCAATGGCGTTGGAAAGAGGACCCAGAGACCTTTAATTTGATAGGTCAAGGGCCACCTAATTCATTTGTGTTGAAATATATAATCGTTTGAAGTTGACCCTAAAATCTAAGTCTGACAAATCTGCTTCACGGATGACTTTACGGTCTGTGTGAAGCTTCACAGACCTTTTAGACGTCTGTGGACCTTAACAGTTAGGCCACTTGACGACCCAGTTGACGGTCCGTCAACATCACCACGGGTCGTCTAGGTGTCCGTGTGAGTGACACCTGCCTGGGTCAGGCTCTGGAAACTTACCATGAGCCGATTAACAGACTGTGGCCCCCTTCACGGCCCATCTAGGGCTCCATGGAGGGTTCCATGGTCCACTTTTGGGTTATTGACCTGCCAGTTTGACCCCTTTCTAGTATTTCTCTAATCCTAGGTGTTATAATATCTCCCTCTTGGGATAATTTGTCCTTGAATGAAGACTAAACAAGCTGAGTATGGAGGGAAGGAGCTGCAATCCCTACCACTAAGTACTAGAAACTGATATCTAACTGAACTGAGTTCCATGAACATGCAAATATGCTGAATTGCAAGGATAACTGAGGGAACAAGACACTGAGACTTAATTACACAAGAGCAAACTGAAAGACGGGAGAGGAACTAGTACCTCAAGCTGAAACAGACTCAGAAGGAAAGAGGTGAGGGTACCTGGCCATCATGGCTGCTTCTGCTTCCCAAGTAACTCCCTCTACAGACTGACTCCTCCATAAAACCTTTACTGAAGCGACTTCCTTATTTCTCAACCTACAAACCTAACGGTCAAGAATTTCAACTGGAATCTCCTCATAGGTGAGGCTATCCTTTATAGCCACACTTCCTAAGGGTACTATCGATACCGGATCACCAACACACTTCTTCAACAAGGAAATGTGAAAGTCTGGATGAACCGCTGCTAGTTCTGTTGGCAACTCTAACTCATAAGCCACATTACCAACCCTTTTCAGGATTCTGTAAGGACCTATATACCTGGGACTGAGCTTTCCTTTCTTGCCAAATCTCATCACCCTTTTCAAGGGTGACACCTTCAGGAAAACCCAATCATTGATTTCAAACTCTATGTCCCTTCTCTTTACATATGCATAGGACTTATATAGACTCTATGTTTTTTTTAGTCTATCTCTGATGAGATGAAGTTTCTTCTTAGCCTCGTGAACCGAATCTAGCCCAATCAAGGCTGCTTTACTGACTTTGAAGCTGTAACACCCTAGAAATTTTTTGAGATACGGCTCGAACCATGTTTGGTATGAGTAAGATTTTACCGAGAAATTTAAAATTTCTTAAGTATTAAGGTCAGGTCACTAGATATAGCACCTTGAGTTCCAAAAAGAATTAAAGAAAATTCATTCAATTCATTCCTTAGTTCTTTTAAGATTTGGGTTAACTTCAAACGATCATAACTTTCAGTACAGGATGAGTTAGGTGGGCCATAAGATATCAAATGAAAGTTCTTTGAATTATATTTCCAACGTTATCGAGTTTGCTAAGTTTTGAGGTCGGATAAGTGAGATATGCCCTTTTGAAGTCAGGCTGTCCAATTAAGGAAAGTTACCCAAAAATAGTGAGGGGTATTTTGGTTTTTTCCTTACCCAATCAGATTTAATTCATATTAGTAAGGATTTAGGGGTCTAATATGATTAGATTCACTTTTATAATCCTAATATATGCCTAGGGTTTTAGTTGAGAGTTCAAGAAGAGAAAAAAAGAGAAACGAGGAGAAAAGGGGAAAGGATCAAGGCGTTCGTCGAGGTTCTTGAGTTTTGTTGCGGATTTTCGCCATGGGTTTGATCCCTAAGAGGTATGTCAGTTCACATAGCGCTGGGTTCGTTCACCCACGCGCCAATCATATCAATTTCAGTGTAATTTTGTACTAGAAAGTTGAAAGTTTGATGATCTTGAATTGTGTTATTGAAATTGGCTTTCGTTCTTGAGTTAGGATGGGATTGCTGAGTTCTTGAGGAAATCATGTTGATTTTAGAGTCGTTTATGAGTAGATTCTTGTGTACATGTGTTGGGTATCTGAATCTAAAGAGAAATTAAGAAAAATAATCGAATCTAGGTGAATTGGGGTTAGAAAACGATGAAGAAAAATTCGGACAGAAAACAAGTAGTAGGTCAGCGTCGCGGACCTGTTCCTCAGAAGTGAAATTTTTCTCTGCGCGTCGCGTAGAGAACGCGGACTCCACTGTTTCAAAAATTATTTCGACCAAACATTATAATTCACCTCCGCGTCACGGACTTGCTCCCCAGACAGTATTTTTCAACCGTTTCTCATGATTAACTATCTAAAATACTTTTAATCATCATGATATCTTTCCTATCACAAATCATAACCTTGAATTCATAATTCAAATTCAAGGTAGAGCTAGGAGTTAAGTCTTGAGAGTTCTTTCGATCATTTTGAGAAAGTCCTTTGAGTGTTTTGAGGAGTCTTCTACAATTTCACATAACTTGTTTCAAGACTCGAGAAATTGATTATGATAATGAGGAGAATGTATTCATGAGTCTACTTTATCATAACGAGATCCTTCGTATCCTGAACCATAACTCTTGAATTCATAATTCACATTCAAGAGAGAGTTAAGAGTAGAGTTCAAGAAAGTCTTTGAGTTCAATTGTGAATCCTTTGAGATCAACTATCGATTTGAACTAAGTTTTGAGGAAGT
>JAJONR010003358.1:0-97872 GCA_029582245.1 Solanum etuberosum | reverse complement strand
CCCCCCCCCCCCCCCCCCCCAAACTCCTTTCTGTGTTTTACCTCCTTTTTGTTTTTGGTTTGCCAACCAAATCTCTGTGCCTTCAAAACTAAAATATATATATATTCCGCAAATTATCACTTTCTGCGGTGAGTTCAAAAATAAATAATCTTGAATTTTCGAAGAAAGAAGTATAGAAAACATTCTTAAATTTGTTGTGAATTATTAGTTTTATTCCCAAATTATTAACAGTTTTAAAAATACTCATTAACTTGACTAACTGAAATAAAATACACTCCTCATCTTGCAACATAAGTGAAATACACCCCTGAATTCTCACCAAATTTAAGAGTATTTTCAACACTTCTCTCCACTTTTTATTAAGAATAAAGAATCCCATGCTCCTACCAGAGTTAGAAACCACTTGTTATGTCATGTGGTAGATCAAAGTGTATCTAAATTTAGTTAGTCAAGTAGAAGAGTGTTTTTAAAACTGTCAATAATTCGGAAATGAAACTAATAATTTGTGTCAAGTTCAAGGGCGTATCGCTTGTTGTATAAGATAATATATAAATTACCTCAAAATTTATACTTACATTAATTATGCGGGTTTCTAAATTGTAAATTAAATATTATTTAATTTTATACCTGAATAACTTAGAAAAGTTATGTGATTTACTAAATTACAAATTAAATAGTATTTAATATTATATATTAGGAGTAATTTACTTCCTAACTAACTACGTATAACTTATGCAAAATTTAATTTATGAATAAATTGTCTTTTCACCTGCTATCAAACGACCCCTGAACGAATAAAGTGAGTGGAGATCCTCCTTTCCCTCCGCTGATTATCAAAAACTTTGTTGCCATTTGCAAATTGCAACTAGTAAATTAAACTAGTAGGAACCACAAAGTCCAAAAAACTTTAGTCCCTTTGTTAATGGAAGATCACTTTTGTGTAATCAAATGTGTTTATTTGTTGGGAGAGTAGAAAATGCCAAAAAATAAATAAGTAAAGATCTCCACATTATCAGTTATCACATAACCAAAACTTCTTGGATTTTGCATACTTGTATATAGTGGATAACAAGTTCAAGTTTCCAGCAGCCCTGCTAGCAACTCTTTGCTTATCTAGTTGCTCTATCAGGGAGTTCAGATTCAT
The DNA here is from genome assembly GCA_029582245.1 of Solanum etuberosum. NCBI lineage: Eukaryota > Viridiplantae > Streptophyta > Magnoliopsida > Solanales > Solanaceae > Solanum > Solanum etuberosum. Next base: position 96,728 of record JAJONR010003358.1, on the reverse strand, counting down.
GTAATGGCTAAAAGAGGCGCTTTCGTTCATGTAAATATATACTCATAATAAGCAAGGCATGAACAACATACATGTTTTATCCATCACTACTTTCATAGTCACTTCATTGAAGATTCAACACATCAAAAAGAACTCGTTTCTTTCAAGGAATACACTACATTGTCCCTCAAATTGAAGAAGCTTGAGTTCTTTTGATACCATCGGGTGGAGAAACTGATTCACCCACCACCATGTGCTTCGTTGTCTTTGCAAGATCTGAAGTGGTTGCCTATTCCCCTCATGTTGGTGGGTTCATGTGAGGACCTAATAAATATTGATTTCACAAGGATAGAAGTTCTGTACTGAAAATCCCTCCAAGAAAGCTTAAAAGTTACTACTACAATCAATCAGCAGGCAGATCCCTGAACAACATAACTGAATACTTGGGAAGATTCGTTACCATTTTTTTTTAAAAAAAACATGTAGAGGTGCTGCATTTCTTGTATCTCTCAAGAAATAGTAATTTGATTACCAAAGACCAAATTTAAGCAACCAACATAATGAACTAGTTATAAAGGTTCAAAATACAACTTTTTGTTCACCAAGCACAATTTCGATAACACTTCTTCCTAGCAACTATATCTATAACAATTACTCAAATGTTTTGGTAAACCATAAATTTTGGGGAAACTGAACCCAATTACAATATCATCACAATCACATGGGGAAATGAGGAGCCTGTAAGCACAGCTAACAATCTGTCTTGAAATCAAAATATATACTATTACATGAGGAACAAGGAAAAAATCAGCAAAAGTAGTAAATTTAGATACGAGACAAATGCTGTAAATCCTATTTGTTAGAAATCAACAGAATCACAAGAGGACACACACCACTTATCAATAAAGCTAAGTGAATAAGCAATCAAGTATATGCCATAAATCTCATTAGTTAATAATGCATTGCCCAGGACACAGATCACAGTGCCTAATGAAGTGTTCTGTTCAAAAAGAAGAATCAAGATACTACAGATGCTAAGCAATGAAAAAGAGACGACATGGAAAAATTAACTGCAATTTGTCAGTACCACGGCGATTCTAATCAAGATACTCTTGCTTATCTAGTTAGTAGTTACTCCATTAGTGAGCTCAAATTCATGCATGGGCTAAAAGAGGCACTAAATGTAAATATGTAATACGCAAGACATGAACAATAGACATGTCCTATCCACCACTCGCTTTTTCAAGCCAAATATGTTTACCTTTTTGACAAAGATGAATAAATTAGTATCTATCAACAAGTTATAACATGACACCAGCACAGAAGCACATCTACACTATAGCAATTAGCTACATCAAGCCTGGAGAAAGTAATTGGTTTCATGTGCACAATCTTGAGTTCTTTTGATACCATAGGGCGGAGAAACTGACTTACCCACCACCATGTGCTTAGTTGTAATCGCAGGATCTGAGGTGGTTGGCTAAGTCACAATGTTGGCGGGCTCATATAGGGGCATACTAAATAGTGATTTCTCTAGAGAAGATGTTCAATACCTACAAAAAATCCTGAGGAATTGCTAGTACAACCAATCAGAAGGAGACGTGCCCCTGGAACATAATCACTTGGGAACAAACTGTAGAAGGCCGCATCTAGCCATCTCTTGTATTGAAGATAGCAATTTAAGCAACAAAGTAATGAACTAGCTTGTTTGTTTTTCTATAAAGGAAAGTAATGAACTAGTTATCAGAATTATGAACTTCTATCCTAAGGAAACTACAGTTCAATAGAAGTTTTACCAGCTCATTTAAGAAACTACAACATTTCATTAACAGTAACATGACTAGTGAAACACCAAGTACAATGTCAACCATACTTCTTCCTAGCAATTGTACCCAAAAGACTTGGTAATCTATTGCGATTACTCAAGGTTGGTGGTAAAAGAAAAAGTTCAGTGGAAAGTAAACCCAATTGCAGTATCATCCTCACGTGGGAGATGAGGAAGGATAGGAACCTATCAGCACAGCTAATAACCCTTCTTGAAGCTAAAATACATCACAATAACACGATGAATGATGAAAATATTAGCAAAGCTATCAGCACAGCTAATAACCCTTCTTGAAGCTAAAATACATCACAATAACACGATGAACGATGAAAATATTAGCAAAGCTAAATTAGCTATGAGACCTATGCTGTAAATCCAATTCATAGAAATCATCAGAATCACCAGAGCCACGAACCACTTATCAGTAAAGCGAAGTGAATTAGAAATCGAGTCTACGCCACAAGTCCCATTAGTTAGAAACGCATTTCCCAAGATGCAGATCACGCTGCCAAATGAAGTCTTCTGCTCAAAAAGAACAATCAAGAAAATACAGATGCTAAATATTGAAAAAGAGACTAGACATGAAAAAATTTACTGCAATTTGTCAGTACCACATCAATTCTAATTAATCGACACCCCACAACTTGGGCATGTCTGCATCCTCTTGATCATACAGCCACATCAAGAAAAACAATAATTCTCATGAAATATATCAGTGCAAGCTTATACGGTACTATTTGATCAACAAATATACTTCTACTTAAGCACAACAAGAGTCAACAGATTGCTGACAACATAGCTTGCATTCTAGGCAAAGAAATTCAAGAAAAAATATCAACCATATATGAAATAATAATAATACAGCGGTAGTGAGTTTTCTTTCTATTCGACTTGTGATTACCAAGCTAAACTATATCCTTGAAAGGAGAGCACGGTCTAATCTCTGGGAAACAAACATCCTAAAGTTTAGTAAAAATTAACAATATAGTTCAAGAGATCTCAATCCAAATAAGAAAGTTAATGCATTTACAACAATTGCTGAGTTGCCACCTCTGCTCTTCTCCTTGTTTCTCTTTTCCAAAAGCTCATTCTGAGTATGCCTCCATAATCTATATAAGAACCTTATTCCTGAAAATAAAAACCATAATTTCATCTAAGCATCACCCAATTGAAACACCATATAATCCAAACAAACATCATTAAAGAACAAATATTTCCCTCACATTGATTAAACCAATCGTTTCAATCAATCAATTAAATCTACGTCAATTGCAAACTAATCAGGTAGATCATATAAATTCTCTAAATTCAGGTCCATCTAACTTTCAGATTATAGACTCTCTCTTTTTTTCTTTTTTTTATGAATGTGGTGACTGGGCCAGCTTTAGCTAGCCTTGACTAGTCCTGCCACCTCCCACCAGCAACACCAACGCTAGTACAGATGGGAAGAATTGCCTTGAGCTTTTGTCTCTAACCTGAGATCTCATGATTCTCAACCACTTCACCACTAGACCACACCTTGGGTACTTCTCTAAAACATAGAGAATTTAAGTGCACACACCATATAATGTGATTCATCTATATACAAGTTCCATTTATGTGCTTAATTAAAACACTAAAAACAATGAGAAACTCAGATTAAAAACAACAACAACTACGCCTCAGTCCCAAACAAGTCGGAATAAATCCTCACTTCTCCTCCAATTAAGCTCAATTCGTGATGATTATCAGAAATTAATAAATCACTTAAAAGGAAAAGAGAAAGGCAGATACCTACGTCTGTTTAGAGTAAGAAGAAGTTGAAGGAACACGCTTGTTCCTAAACATCATATAAGCAAGAGGCAATACAACGCCGATCATCATTACAGCTGCTCCCATCATGTACCTCATTGGACTCGGCGCTGCCACTTCTATCACTGTCATCTGCACAAAATTCAATCACACAAACAATCAATCATCAAAACGATTCAAAATCATTGCTTCAAATTGTTCCATACATTCACCTAATCAGATCAAAACACAGAATTGAGAAAGAAGAATCGGAAAAAATGTACTTACGGGCATTGTTGATTGGGGTTTATGCAGCAAAAAAACGATCAGATCGAACTTCTGTAGAGGTTCTAGACTACTACTGAAGATTTGATCTAGAGAAAATTTTGCCCTTTTATCTCTTTTTGCGTTAATTACACTTATTGCCCCTATATTTTGTCATAATGAGAGTTTTAAACCTATATGATTTTCAGGTATCAAGTTGGTCTCCTAACTTTTAAAATTTTTAAGATCCATCCAGATTTTAAATGATAATTTAAATTGTATTTTTCAGAGAGACATCCATATTATTTGGTTATAAATTTTAAAATAAGGTATTAAAAGTTGACGTTGAGAGCGCAATATTTGAAAATTTGAGAGTGATATTTCAACACGAAAGAAAGTTTAATTTTTTATTTTATTTTTTTCACTTGGTGTTTACTATCAGCATTGAAGTTTAATTAATTTGAATTTGTATCGCGTAGGGTCTCATACTGGGAAAGCACTCTATATCAATGATTCTTCATACATATAGGCTAGAGCTCGAACCCCCAGATCTAGTTATGAAAAAAACAACTCTATCCACTACACCTAAGGTTGTTCGAAATGAACTAAAATCAATAATTTGAACCGAAAAAGATTTTTGTTTTATTGATAATGGATTGTTGATTTAGCGATTTTGGTAAACAGTAATAATTTTTTTTATATTGGGTTATCGATTTCTCATGGTTTGATGGTTTTTCTTAATGGATTAACCGATAACTAGATAGTAAATTGAAAAACTATATTTATATCATTCGATATATAAAGTGAGGATTTAGTATCAGACTTTCATTTTTGATTATCTCAAACTTTCGGTTATTCTACCAGACGTTAGTGTATGCTTTTGAGCAAGATACAATCTTCAACATGTGCAATTGTGCATGACTTATTTGATTTATCATCTTGTTTCTAAGTTATTTTTAATGATTCTTTTGTGTGTGAAATCTTAACAATTAAATCAAATATTGAACCGATAAATCAATAATCAATATCTTAATAATTCTATAATGATTTAGTACATGTACAAATCAATAATCAATAAATTGAATCGATAAACTTCAAAATCAAATTGAGTCGATCAATACACAACCTTACTTGCAACACATCCATTGGCGGCGAAAGTTCCAAATTTTTATTACATTCAAGACTACTTTTGTTTAGTGGTGTACTTCTCTTTTTCACCCCCAATTCGTTTTCTTTTCATTTTCACCCCAATATTTTATTTCCCTCTAAAGCAGAATTTGAAATCCTTCAGTTCTGCAACAAACTACCAAGCTCTCTTCTTCCCTTCCTCGCACCTCCAATTCGCCCGTAGCACAGAAATGGAAGAACGAGAAGGACCACTGCTACACCTAATTATGGAGAAAGGTCCTCTTTCGGGTCAAAATCTGGTGTATAAACCCGGCTCAAAGATCCAGATTGGTCGGGGTGTCCGTGGCAACACACTTCCTATCAAAGACGAAGGCATCTCTTCTAAACACCTCCGTATTCAGTTTGAATCCGGGTTCTGGGTTATCAATGACCTCGGATCTTCTAACGGTACGTTTCTCAACACTATTGCAATTGACCCATCTCGACCCACTAAACTTACCGACGGCGATATTATAAAAATTGGCGAAGAAACGTCCATTAAGGTCAAAATTGAAGCAATGGAAGTTCATCCGGTGGAAGAAATCGAGGCTAAGGGTAAAAATACACGACGGAACACGAGGCGTGTTAAGGGATTGGGGGTGATTGATGAAAATCGCGAATTAGGTCTTGGAAATGGGGAAAAAGGAAATGTGGGTGTGGGTTCCAAAAGAGCGACGAGGAGTTCTAAGAATGTGAAAAATGAAGCTGGAAATGTAGATGATGTTGAGAACTTTACTGCAATTGAAGCTGAGAAAGAGAGGAAAGGGAATCCGAGGAGGACTTGGGGTTCTAGGAAAGTGGAGAGTGTGAAAACTGGGGTTGATAGTGTGAAGGAAGCTGAGAATATTGATTTAGTTGATGTTGAAAGGGAGACTAAACGGTGTGCGGGGAGGTCTAGGGGTTCTAAGAAAGCTGACAGTGTTAAAGACGGGGATGATGCTGTGGAGGAAACTGAAAGTCTTGCTGTAGTTGAAGCAGAGCTACAGAGGAAACCTAGTCCGAGGAGGACTAGGGGTTCTAGGAAAATGGGGAATGATGCTGAAGAAACTGACAGCCTTGCTATAGCTGGTGGAGATAGAGAGAGGAAACCGAGTCCTAGGAGGACTAGGGGTTCTAAGAAAGCACAGAATGTTAAATGGACTGATAGTGTGGAGGAAGCTAAGAATTCTGTAGCAATTGATGTAGATAAAGAGAAGAAAGTGTTTTCAAGGAGGACTAGGGGTTCAAGGAAGGAGGAAGACGTGGAAAATCTCCATCAAAAATCAAATGTAAACATGGAATTGAAGCAACTTGGGAAGGGGAAGGGAAGCACTGCAAGAATAGTGCACTCGGAGGAAGATGAGGTGATGGAGAAGTTGGAAAGAGACCAAAAAGATTGTGAAGAAGCTGTTGAGAGCAATGCCAATGTGGGAGTAGAAAGAAATATGCCCGAGGTGGTTGAAGCAGAACTTCGAAGGGATGGTTGCGAGGGGTTAGTTAGTAATGTTGGCGCAAACATGAATGAAGTCCACATGGAGGAGGAGGTGGATTTAGAGAAAATGACACTCGGAGAGTGGTTGGATTATTTGGAGATTTATTTGCCAAAACAAATAATTGATGCCACTGAGGAGATGATTTTAGGTATGAAACAGAAAACAGAGAAATATCAGGAGTTCATGTTGCAGCAGAAGAATGCAAAGGATTGTGATGGAATACCGAAGGGTTAGACTGACTCAGTATGAGGTTACATTCTTAGGTAGTTTTCTTTTGCATTGCTTTTTGTATCAGGGCAATTCATTTTTTAGACATACTTGAGCTTCTTATTTGAATAAATGCTACTCTATTGTATCTGTGTACAGTGAGCCCTTGTTTACATACGACAACTAAAAGATTCTCATTTAGTTGAAGTAATCTAAGATGTTGGTAACAGTACACTTATTCTGTAATGTTAGATTGTCAGTGATGAATCTGATTCATATATATGCCCAATGTCCAGAGATTTAGTCCGATGCTCAATGACTTCTCAAGTCTAAAGCAAGGATACTTATCACTGGAGTTATATTAATACAGTTTGGTAGACCACAAAAGTTCAAAACAATGTCTTGTGGGGAACCAAAAGTGGGATACTGACCTGTTATTTCTAATTCTAATATAATACAGAATAGATAGGCATTAGCATTTGCAATTAGTAACTGCATATTAGTTATAACATTCAGACTAGATGGTGGAAGTGGAAGTGGAAGTGTGGAACATGTTTTACTACCATAAAATAAGCTTAAGTATATTATATGGTCAAGAGTTTAGCAGAATTTCTAGATAAGAGCTGTAGAAGGATACATCGAGATTGTTGGTTGCTGCATCTATGGATGCCTGTCATTTAGTTTATGTACCAGCCATTTATCATATTGTTTGTTCTCTGGAACTGTAGGCTTTTTTTGCTATGTCAAGAAAAAATGGGTTGTTGACTCAAACAACTGATAAAGGGGGCATCCTCTGAAGATAAAATTCCCTATTTAGACAAAATGATCAGAAATTTATAGACTTTACTAAGCATCTGCTGACATATTGAGTTGAGGTTTGAATTTGTTATTGCTAATTGTCTGGCTGTTAATCCTTGTGGAAGTAGCATCTACCATTGGCTACTGTTCCGTGTTTGGTGAAAGAAAAAAATGGCCGTATCATTCTTCAGGATAATGGATATCTGAAATTGGTATCTGCCCTAGATTAGGCCGTTCCCTATAAATATGATGAAATTAAATCATTTGCGTCAATGTTTCGGTGGTTGTCGGTTGTTGCATTAGCACCTGCAGTAACTGCATAAGTATTAGTTTTGAATTTCAGAACTAGATTGCGGAATAGGTTTTATTTCCATACTGTAAGCTTAAGTAAAATATTATATGGTCAAGAATTATGGCGCGGAGTTTTTAATGATGGGCTGTAGAAGGATACATCAAGATTGGCAAGGTCGGCGCAAGCTGGCCGGGACACCACCATTATTCAAAAAATGAAAACAGAAAAGATACATCAGGACTTCTGTTTGCTACATCTTTGAATGCATGAAAGATACCGTGACAGATTATTTTACATGGAGGGCTGCCCCATTAGCTCTTATGGTGGGTTGTATGGAAAGAGAGAAATAGGAGAGCTTTTGAGGGAATCCAAAATTAGTTTGCACATTTAAGAAATAACCTTTTTTCTTTGATTGCTTTTTGGTAAATTCCTTCATGTATAGATTGGATGTCTTTTGAAGAGAATGAGTGAGAATCATGATTTGATGTAGATTCTCTACTTTTTGGTTTACCTCTTGTATGCAACTATACGGGAGATTTCATTCACATTGTTAATAATATCATTTACCGAATAAAAATGGATTATCTTATTAGCTACCACTAGTTAATATCTCTGTTCCTCCTCCTTTCTCTACTTCTCTTACATGCATTCCAGATTAGTATTACATGTCATGAAGTTCTATTTTGTAGTACCCATACCATTTATATATCAGTTTGTTTCCTGAAACTGTAGGTTTTCTTTGCTATTTCCAGAAAAGAGGTCGTGTTGACACAAACAACTGAGATTGGTGGCATTCTCTGAGGATAAAATACCCTTTTTAGACAAAGTATCTGAGATTCAGACTACAGTAGGCATCTGTTAACATATTCAATTGGGGTTCGAGCTTCTTTTTGCTTATTGTCTGGCTGTTGATCCTTGTGGAAGTAGCATTCGCCGTTGGTACAGTTCTGTGGTTTATTAAAGAAAAAGTGCCACTATTAATTGTACAGGATAATATTAGCTCTAAATTAGGATGTTCCTCATAATTATGATAACGTGAAATCACTTTCCTCAATGTGGGAGGTTGTCATGCAGAAGAGGATCTCCTTATGACAAAAAGTTTCCATTGGACGGAGCCTGAGATTCAACAACGTAAGCTGATTTAACAGAAGATATTCAATAGCTAAAGAGACATTGGCAGCCGTGAGGAGTAAGCTCGTTATTCCTAAAGAAAGAAGTTTGTCCTACAAAGTGAAGGGAGCAGAATGTTATAATTGTGCATGCTCTGGCAGATGAAAGTACACCTGGGCTAAGGCTTCTGATACTAAAATTAGTTAGGCTGACCTTGATTTTAGTCTTTGTTGCATATTTCTCAACTTCGACATTGAGTTGCAGTTTGCAACATAACTATTAATGCCTGAGTGCTTCAGTTGGGCATACCACTCGTTCTACGAAGATTTGTCTTCAGTGTTGATGATGCAGTTTCGAATTTTATCAGCTTTCTTAAATAATTTCTACTGCTTTTAGTTGGGCACACTTGTGAATTGAACATGACAAAATCATATCACAAATGCCCATTGAATCAGTAAAGACTGCATTGTATTGGGGATATACACCATCACTTGTTAATAACAACAATTTGAATGTGCTAACAAATAGAGCATGGGAATGAGAGTTTCCTTTGGTATGCAAACCATTCGAAAGTTGAAGATTAATATATAAACTAGCAAGTTCTTGAACTTGAAAAGCAAAACGAACATAGACTCTACTCAAGGGTGTGGCCTAGTGGTCAATCAAATGGGTTGAGAACGATGAGGTCTCAGTTCAAATCCCAGTGGAGGAGGCAAAAAAATTACTAGGTGATTTCTATCCGTCTGTCCAAGATTTGGTGGATAGAGTTACCCAGTACCTTTCCTAATGGCAGGCAGCAAGGTACCCCGTAAAATTAGTCGAGATACACGGACGTTTATCAAAAAACCAAAACGAGCATAGACCCTCCCACCACTTGCTTCATTAACTTATTCATTGGCTACCAGATTGATCAAATGCATCAGGGTGCATTTAAAGTCTTTCTACTTTGTGAAATGATTTCTTCAATAATAGTATGATGAATACTAGACAAGTCAAGAGCAGATCAAGATCTGGACAACCCTTGTTATTTGTGTTGCTACTACTAGTCTACTACATGTTTTCTAATTATAAAGGCTGAAAATCAAGACTTGGTGGATTGAAGAAGCTGTTCATGCATGACTTCCTCAATCGTAACAGATCGTCCTTTCTGAATCGAAAGCTGTGCAGCAACTCCAATGGCTACTGAAACCAATCCATCATGTAAACCAACAGCAGGAGCTTGTTCTCCTCTTGCTCTTACTGCTGACAAAAACTGAAGGTGCTCCAAGTAGCTTGAACCATGATGTAGCCCATCGTATCTGTCAAATAAAAAATGATTAAAGACATTAAGAAACTATCGCGATATCACAGACTCAGTAGCTCAAGATCAGGCAAATGTATTACTTTATTCGCTTATCTTCAGCTAGTAAGGTCTGTACACCGTTTCTTCCTTCAGCTCGTGTGCCCCAACGCACAATGCTCTCAGGAACAAGTGCTTCACCCTGTTAAAAGTGTGATAAAGAACATCACAGGAGAGCAAAAACTACTGTGTTCACGTGAACTAGTAACTCAGGTACAATAGCAAGTTGACAGATATTTATAAGTGGGAGTTTTATACAATGTTCGATTGAGTCAAGACAGATAGAGATTATAAGAACTGAAACAAGGGAATCTAGAAGAACAAGGGAAAAAAGAAGGAATGAGATTTACCTTTCCAGTATCACCTACTACAGATATTTCTTGCTCATTTTTACTTCCTTCAGCAAACATACACAGATCAAGCATGCCACGACAACCATTGTCGAATTCCACAATAACATAAGCATTGTCAATTATATCAGGTACCTGAATATCGAAAAGAGAAGCAGTTCAAACCATGATACACAAGCCTAGTCTGCGGAAATCAGTTTATATCCAATTCAGCTTCTGCAGCTACAGAAATAAATTACCCGTCCATCATACACTTCATCTTTGTGATTCAAATCCATCGCTCCAGAAGCCATAACACGAACAGGATTAGCTCCAATGAAAAGCCTCATGAGATCAAAGAAATGACAGCATTTCTCCACCAGAGTACCTCCAGTGTTGCAGTTGAAACGATTCCAATTATTGACCTATATAAGAAGCATAAGTCATTAGCATATGTGACTTGGATGGAAACAAAAGTTGTTTGACTTAATTATGAATTACCTTAACAAGAAATGGAAATCGATGTTCTCGAATTGACACCATCTTCACTTGTCCTAAAGCTCCTTCTTTAACTATGTCTATCAGTTTAGCAACAGGAGGCATGTATCTGTACTCTAGCCCAACTTGTACCAGCATATCGGATCTCGTTTTGGCAGCAGTTATGACCTGATGAAACAGTACAAAAGGAGGCGGAGCCAGAATTTCAACTTTGTGAGTTTTGAAATTTAGAACAAGAACTTCAAGTGATAATTATTGAGTTTTAAATTTAACATGCCTACATATATAACGAATTTCTTTAACACAAATACAGTGTTTGAATGGCCAAACCCATATTTGAGCTTCTACCGCCACCCTAAGGAGAGGCGGAGCCAGGTAGGGCCAAGGGGTTCATCTGAATCCCCTTCAACTGAAAATTACAATATTTATACATGGTTAAAATTATTTTTTATGCGTACATAGTAGATCCTGGCTCGTGTGTTTACTTCTTCATATTTTGAACCTGTTAGTGAAAATCATGACTCCGCTACTGACCTTTTTGCAGTCTGAAACATTTGTGCACAAAGGCTTCTCCACCAAAACATGATGGGGTTTTGGGTGATTGATGATATCCATGAGAATTTCATAGTGAGTCATGTTTGGAGTTGAAACTACCACCACATCACATAGCCCACTTTCTAACAACTGTTTGTGCCCTGCAAAAAACTTTATGCAAAAACAAGGAATTATTCATTAAAGTTGACATAAAACAGTAACAAATTTTTAAAATTTCATGACAGTTGAGACTCTTGTAGTACTCTCCTTTCACTTTTACTTGTCTACTATAATAGATTTTTACTTGTCCAAATTGAAAAAAACAAAAAACAAAGAAATAATTTACCATTTTATACCTATTTTATTCTTGTTATTAAGTACTCATCATTTCCTATTCATTTATCAAAGTAATAATTAGGGGTGATTCAACAAAAAATTATCATTTTATTTATTACTTCGTAAAAGGTAATTCAAATCAAACATGGACAGGAGTAACAAAAAAGCCAGAGCATTCATTGTATCTGGACATGATATTATTTTGGCTAATATTTTCAACAAGTGTTTTTAAATTGTCAAATTACGAAAGAAGGAAACTACTATTAACTTTGATTTAATAAATATGAACTTTTAATATGTGTAATCTTGTCTTAGAAAAATCAAAACTACTTGTTCTTTAGATTAAAAAAGCTCGAAAATGACTTTTATTACTATCCCAAAACACTTATTTTTCGTCAAAAATTTAGCCAAAGCTTTTCATTCTCCAAAATAAGCATTTTTAACCATTCAAAACTTCCATTAAACAAACTATAAAAGTTACAAAAGACACCATAACTATTAACAATGTAACAGAACCCTTAAAACAAAATGTAACAGTTCCCTTTTATACTTCCAAAACTTTTAGGAGTTATTTGGTATGATGAATAAATTATCTCGAAATTAGTATTAGTTTATCGCATGGGATAAAATAAAATAATTTTTAGTTTGATTGGATAAGGTAAGATAACTAGTACTTATTAAATTTGGAGATTAGATTTATACTATACTATACCGTCAACCAAATATAATATAAATTTAATCTCAAACTTAATTTTAAAACATTCCACTTTATCTTGCATGCTAATTACCAAAACTGCCCCTTAGTAACAAATTCAAAAGCTAGAGCATTCACTGTATCTAGACATGTTATGCTTATAGTGTAACAATAATGAACTTGGCAAAAAGCATGGGAAATAGAGTTCAAATCCGAAGCCGCTATCCTTTCGGTGCTAAAACTCCGTTGTTATGCAATAGTCACAAATCACATAGGAGAGAAACGCAAATGACTTCTTCTCATTTGCCTAATGGACGGATCCAAAAATTTTAGTTTATAGGTTTTGGACTACAATTTTCTTTGTTTATTCAATTCTGCATAGATTATTTATACATATTAAATACAATGGTTCCGGCCCTGCCTCGGGAGGCAGAGTAATATGAGGAATCACGTATACGACGATAGTGTTAACTGACTCGAACACTAGAAAACATAAATGTAACAAGTGATTTGATTCAATACCTGAAGAGGCCAATCAAATGAATCAGCTAACTTTTGTGCATATTTTTGTGAAGGAAGATGTGGATCAGCAATGGCAACAACAGAAACTCCTTCAGATTTAAGATGATAAAGATTGATTAAATGCTCTCTTCCCATCATACCAACACCAATTATTCCATATTTCACTATTGCTACCATGGCTGAAAAATCACTTTATTTTATTTTTTGAGAAAAAATAAAATAAACAGAGCAGCAATGTCTCCACAAATCTATAAGAGGGACTCTATTTATATATATTTAATTTCAATGTAGCTAATATAAGATGTTGGCCATTTGGCATTATATCATTAGAATATTTTCTTGATAAAAGGTTAAAAATAATGATTGTGCAGAAGGTACCATTTGGCATTATATGATTAGTATATTTTCTTGATAAAAGGTTAAAAATAATGTTGGCCATTTGGCATTTGGCATTATTTTGAATTTATATTAATTTGTTAAAGTAGGCGAGTAAAAAATATTAATATTTAATATAGAAGCCTAGTGAAAAAAAATAATTAAAAAGTATTTACTTTATCTCAATTTGTACTTAATATTATAGTTTCAAAGTGGATGATAAAGAGATATACTTCCTATCATCTTATATTAGTTGATCATTTTCCTTTTTATACATATATTAAAGAATCATAAATAAGAAAAAATAATTTTACTATTTCACTCCTTAATTATTTTTTTTGGGAATTTTACAAATAAATGTGAACACTTTCAAAAAGAATTAATTACACAGGTAATACAAGAAAATTTTAATTAATGTCTTCTTAATTTAGTAAGGTAGACAACTAATATGAAATAATTATTTTTAATAAAATGATCAACTAATATGAGAAGGAGGAAATAAATACTTAGTACAAATCGACTTCTTTTTTAGGCAATACTAATCATTATGTGTAAAAGAAAAAAAATATTTTTACTCGATGTTTATAACGAAGATGCATTGCACTATTGTGCCCAATAACTCCATTTATAACTCCAATTGCATATTGTAAATTTAATTTCTTATCAAGATATTGTTCACATATGATATTATTTAAATTATTCATGATGGGATCCTACTATTATTATAGTCAATTGAAATCTTATCCTATTTATTTAATATAATATAATTCTTGGAGATATAAGTGCATGGACTAATATATGTATGCAGTCGTGGATATGTGTCACTCTCGATAAAGACGTGCTTCAAGAATTAATAAGTACCTAACTTACCAATTGGGTGAAAAACTCTATTTATGTATACGAAAAAATCACATATGAATTTAATAATTTTTATTAAATATTAAGAAAATAATTTATTAAATATTTGTAAGTATTTAATTGAGAATCTAATTATCGTATATTAATAGTTCTATTTTTTGTGTTGATCTTTAATTTTTGTACTTCAAGGCTAATAATTTTTTTTGTGAGGCATAGGTTTATATGTTTGTATTATAATCTTCCGTAAGTTATGCTAATTTCCATGTGCCTTTAAAAATCTTATGCTTAGCGGTATAATTTCAATTCCTAAGGACAAAATTTAAAGACCAACCCAATTGAAAGGTAAATCGTACAAAAATACTTTATATATTAACTTAGGTTATTTTAGGAATTTATAAACTTCAAATTTAAAATCCACCTTGCTTCCTTTCTCCCATTTTTTTCTTTTATTTTCTTGAACTTTCCAAAAACTAAATTGACCATCAAAGGTTATATGATAAGATAACAAGTAGATATTTTAGGTTTAAGTCTTAAAATTGAATTCTCTTTGGTAAGGAACAGACTCCGAAAGTAACACTTTTCGACACAATTCAAATTTTATTAGGCTACAAAACAAATACGAGATGCTAAATGAAAATTTAAAAAATGAATCCGCAAAATTTTAAACAAAGCCGTATATAGAAAAATAGCTCCTCTATATTTCATTCCCACATCAGATTGCCCTAATCATAAAATTTCTATAAATATGGAAAAATCTCATAATTTATAATTTATCTTGTTCTTGCAAGTTGCAATTTTTTTTCAAATTTCAATAAATGTTACGTATTAAATACTTTTTAGAATATCCTTTTGTTGATGGGATCTCTGCACATTTTTTTATTTTATTTTTGGAATATAAAAAAGATATTATTCAAATGTACTATTATAGGTACAACTTGTCTAAGTACTTGGCCTCTTTTACGTCTATATTCAATAGTGACACACAAAAACGACCAAATACAATAGAGGCAGAAATAAAAAGTTTTTTTTTTTTTCTATTTTTTCCTTATTCTTTGGGCTTTCACTTCACGGATTTCCTGGAAACTGATTTTTTGTATTTTTTGTTTGAAAACTAGGAAGGAGAAAACGAAAGAAAAAGAAGAAAAATAGAGTAAAAATGTACTAAGTCCAATAGTTTCATTTTATTTGACCCCGGTATCAAAAATAAATATTTTATTTTTACTTGTTCATTTTAGTAAATTAAAATAATTTTATTACTCTCACTATTTCATTTTATATCAAAAATAGATATTTCATTTTACTTGTCCATTTTAAGAAAAAATGACATAAATAGTTCCTTAACTATCGTAGTAGGTCTAAAATGGTCCCTTAACTATACACTTAATGGATTTAGTCCTTTAACTATTCAAAAATTTATCATCTTTGGTCCCTTAACTATACATTTATCGGTTTTAGTCCTTTAACTATAAACTTACCGATTTTAGTCCTTTAAGTATTCAAAAACTTATTAGGTTTGGTCTTTGTCCATTTTTTAAATACAAATAGCTTAGGTTTATATTGACGGAATCCATGCCTTGAGAAATTAAATCCTTTAGCAACTTTTTCTGTTGTTTCTCTCTCTCCGCTACTTTTTCTTCAAATTAACTTTATGCAAAGAACCTTAACCTCAACGATTTAAAATAAAATTCACGAGGAAATAAAATATAAGTCATAATTTTATTCAACAGAGGATAAAATGAAGCATATTATTGCTACTAATGACTTTAATATGCTAAACTTTATCATAAAAACAAAAAAATATTACCCGTTAAATCCAAAGTTTGTACTCCAATGACTTCATTGAACGGAATTTGTTTAATTTTTCAGAAATTGAAATTTATAAAATTGTAGATTTGCAATTTTTTTAAAATAGTTCAATTTTATTATTCTATTCATTTTATTTTACGTAAAGAAATCTGAGTAAATTAATTAAAATCTGCACCGATTAGCATATTCAAGTGCGGATTCAAGTCATTAACAATAAATATATGCTTAAAATTAGGATTTATATCTTCTTTCCTCATTAATTTTATTTTGAATCGTTGACGTTATTGTTCTTTTCATAAGAGTAGTTTGAAGAAAAAAGGACGGGGATAGAGAAACAACTGAAAAAGTGGGTTAAAGATTTAATTTCACGAAGATTTCCGTTAATACAAACCTAAGCTATTTGTATTAAAAAATAGACAAAGACCAAACCTGATAATTTTTTGAATACTTAAAGGATTAAAATCTGTAAGTTTATAGTTAAGGGACTAAAACCAGTAAGTGTATAGTTAAGAGATTAAAACTGATAAGTTTTTGAATAGTTAAAGGACTAAATCCTTTAAGTTTATAGTTAAGGGACCATTTTAGACTTACTCCTGGGACTATTTATGTCATTTTCTCTCCATTTTAATGACTCAAAAGAGATTTTTCTTTTTCTTTTTACATACTATGTTTAATAAGTAATAAGCAGTCAAATTTGGTGTTCCTAAGCATCATTAATAAGATTATTTTAGTAAAAATACATCTAAGCTTTCTAAAAGCGTGTGAAATCAATAGGAATCAAGTA
Organism: Solanum etuberosum; assembly: GCA_029582245.1. Taxonomy (NCBI): domain Eukaryota; kingdom Viridiplantae; phylum Streptophyta; class Magnoliopsida; order Solanales; family Solanaceae; genus Solanum; species Solanum etuberosum. Next base: position 79,769 of record JAJONR010003358.1, on the reverse strand, counting down.
ATATAAAATAGAGTGATTTATATCATGTATTCATACTTAATCAATAGATGTATGATTGATATTCCCTCTCTATTTACTTATCCAGTTTTTTACTTCGCACACATTAAAAAAATAACAATTGACATAGTGAGTTTACCATTTTACTCTTATTAATTGATAGAATTCCAAAATCAATTTACTCAGTAGAGAGATTCTACCTTTTTCAAAACATTAACTTTCTAAATAAATTGAGGATATAATAGGTAAAAAAAATATTATCTTTTTTGACAAATTGAGGGTATAATAGGTAAAAAAAATATTGTCTTTTTTTAATTTGTCAAAAATGACAAGTAAAAAGTCAAAATTGAACAAATAAAAAAGGACACATGAGGTTTATTTCTATTTAAACCAAAAGCAAAAATAAAATAAAATGATATTCTTCTTTCTTTATTTTATTTTTATATAATAAGCTAGCAAGCCATGTTTTGGTAAACTTCTTTTTTTCCTTAAAAAGAGGTTAGATTTGGATGCCTTAAAAAGAAAAAATCATATCAATTTTCTTTGTCTGTTTTCTTCAAATGAAAAGGAATATGTGATGTGGCTTAATTCAAAAGATTTCTGTAGAAACAAGACTAGAGAAAAGTTGAAAGTGTTATTATATTTATCATAACGTATAGAATTTGAGTTCCATACGTCAGTATAGAAATATAGAAGATAAAAATATTTCTTAAAGTGAAAAAAATGAAATAAACTAAAAACATGAAGGTAAAAGAAAAGAAGTGAGAAAATGGATTAATTTCAAGAAATAGTTTATAAGGGTAAAATAAATTTGTGGTCTATTAGTTATGCACTAGTTTAGATAAAAAACTTATAGACCTAATAATTTAAAGAGTAAATTTTAGGTTTAGCAAACATAAAAATCATATTTGTATGTTATAGCTATAGTTTGTATAACTGCGCTCCATAGCAAACTTTATGTTTGCTATGACTATTAATCTGTATATTTCGGTATACATATACATAAAAATTTGTATTTGTATATTTCGGTATTCAAACTTGTCATTTCTTGATCTGTATATTTCGGTAATCTGTATATCAATTTGTATACAAACTAAAACATAGTAATTGTATATAAACAAAATTACTACATGTATACATAAAGAGATTATACAAACATGTCTTGTTATGTATAACTATGGAAAATATACAAACAACAAATTGAATTTATATAAATAAACTAAAACATAGTAATTGTATATAAACAAAATTGCTACTTATATACATAAAGAGATTATACAGACAGGTCTTGTTATGTATAACTACGGCACATATACAAACAACAAATTATATACAAACAAATGCTATATATATACAATTAATTTTTATACAACACATAATTGTATAAAGGGAATTCGCATATACAAATATACCTTCCGAGTGGGGTCCCGCCGGATGGCAAAAAATATGGATGTTTGCTGCGAATTACAAATAAAACAAATTATGGCTATAACATTTAATTTGAATTAATAGTTTGTTATTTCATACAATTTTTCCTAATTTAAATATGAAACTCGAAAAATAAAATATTTTGAGATTCACTATGAGAAAAAAAAAACTTTATGTCTAGTCAAATACTGACACGTAAATCGGGCTAAACAAGAGCAGTTGAAAGGAAAGGAAGTGTCGAAGAATTGACCAATAAATATGAAAACAGTTAGCGCCAATTTCGCTATTTTAATTCTCCTTCTCACCTTTCCAAATCTCCATTTTTTTCTTCTTCAATTTCTAATTTCCTTCTCTCTATTTCTCCAGACTCTCCGACGTCGTATTGCTGACCTCCATTTGATCTTTGTACACTAAAGGTATCATTGATGTACACATGAATATGTTTTATTATAATGTGCAATAACTTTATTTTTGTGAAGTCATAGCATATTGTTAATTTAGTTTGTGATCATTTCTTACATTGAAAATATGCATAGCAAATCTTTAAAATTGATGTCAATATTCAATAACAATTTGGTTGCTTTATTGTCAAAATGTAATTGCTTGTCAAATTTTGTGAGGTGGGGTGGGGTGTTTTTCCAGGGACGGAGCTAGTAGTCTGCATGCATGTTCAGCGGAACCTAATTGATTTTGCTCAAATAAATTCACTAAATATGTATAAATATTAAATTTAGAAAATCCGATTATTATCACTTAAAATTGTCATTGTTAAAATTCAGAATTCATAAAGTTGAAATCCTAGTTTCTCTTCTGGTGTTTTTGGTTTTGAGAGGCTTTTCCACACGAGAAATTTTGTTGGCGAGTTACCTGGTATCTATGTTGGTGAGAGGTAATAATATATCACGTGGAATAGTCGAGGTGGGAACAAGCTAACCTGAATACAACATTATCTTTTGTGTCCATGGTTGGATACATAGTATTGCCTTCTTTTTTTTATGTAGTATCATAACTCTACATGTTGCTTTGCACTGCTTCCTTTGTTAGTTGCTATGTTTTCTTCTTCTTTGTACTTGGATTTGTTGCTCTTGAGTTGATGGTCTTTCGTAAAACAGCCTCTCTACCTCCACGAGGTAGTGGTAAGGTCTGCGTACACTCTACCCTCCCTAGACCCCACTATAGGATTTCACTGGATATGTTGTTGTTGTATCATAACCCTACATGTTAGAATAAACTGAATGTTTTCTTTATCCTCTTGTTTTGTTAGATCTTCAACTTTGAGCTGAAGAACATGTTGGAGGTATGTGGTGGCTGTTTTAGGCTGCCAAATGAATTGAAACCCGATGTTCGTCGTCAATATACATATCATTTCATTACCAAAGTTGGATTTTTGTAGTATAGGGAGGACTAAGGAGTACTATATTTGCCAAAAGAGATGAGGAAATTCTTGCGGCGAATAATTGTTGTTCTGTTCTTTAGAGTTAACTGGAAGAAACTCTTTGTTATAGGCACTATTTTAACAGTGTTTAGAGTTGTCTTTCAAATTTATAGCCTCCCTAATCCTTTAACTGAATGGATTAGCTCTCCACCTTTGGATGTTTCATCTTACCAACGCCTAATAAATCACGGAAACAAATCGAGGGAACTAGAACTTTCAGTAACATCTGATAACCAGTTGAAAATGAGTAAGCATTTGCCTGCGGTTGTTTTACTCAACTCTACAGCCAGAACAAACCGATCAATGAGAGTTATGGAAAGACGAGCAAGACTTCTGAGGCGTAGGAGACGCAAGAAGCAGGCACGTATAGTAGAAAAGATTGTTTATCCACCTCCACCTGTTGTGCCTGATCACTTGCAAGTAAGTTTGATATTGAGCTTATAAGCGATTACTAAAGTCATATTTTGTTTCTGGATATCTTGTTCTTCTCTAATATAGTTATCTCCAGAGATTTATCGCGTCGTTGACACCAAATGAGGCACTTGCATATGCTAGAAGCGAGATTGAGAAAGCTCCTTTAGTTACCGATGATCCAGACTTGTATGCTCCTCTTTTTAGAAATATTTCCAACTTTAAGAGGTACGATCTCCCTCTGTTTCAAATTGAGTGACCTGTTTTGACTTGGCACAGAGTTTAAGACTTCACAATTATTCTTTTTGTTGAAACACAAATTTTGGTTGACATTCCAGGAGCTATGAGATGATGGAACTTCTACTTAAAGTTTACATTTACAAAGAAGGAGACAGGCCTATTTTCCACGAACCTCATCTTCTGGGAATTTATTCGTCTGAGGGATGGTTCATGAAATTGATGGAGGAAAATCCCTACTTTGTCACTAGGGACCCGGAGAAGGCTCACCTATTCTATCTGCCATATAGTTCACGACAGTTGCAGATGGCAGTTTATGTGCCTGAGTCGCATAATCTTAGGCCGTTATCAGAATTCCTGCGAGACTATGTGAACATGCTAGCTGCAAAGTATCCCTTCTGGAATCGTACACACGGAACAGATCACTTTCTAGTTGCTTGCCATGATTGGGTATGCATCCACGTCTTTTATTCATGTAGTTTCTTGCTTTTGATATCTATTATCATCTGTTGCTTATTGTGTTTCAGTTAGTACTGCTTTCCTTATTAGTTGTCATGTATTCTTCACTGTCGTTTTTCCTTTTTCTAACTACTTTCATTTGCTGCATTTGAGCCGAGGGTCCTTCAACTTCTCTACCTCCACGAGGTAGGACACTTGTGGGATTTCACTAGGTAGTCAGAATTGTCTCAACGAAATCTGGTATATAATAGTGCAAAAGCATGTTATATAAAGATAAAAACCAGTCTCAAAATTTAACATGACTTCCTTGAAGTAGAGTGGGAGCATCTATAAGAATGCTCCCTAAGATTTTTAATAACCTAAAGTTTAAGCTTTTAGATGAGATGATCACGTACTTCAACATGGTATCAGAGTCAGACCCATCCCAGTTCAGATGGTTTTCCCGGTGTTGGACCCCAACTTACATCTTCAACATGAATTTTCTTACAGGGGCCTTACATTTTAAAGGATCATGAAGAGTTAATTCGAAACACTATAAAAGCTCTCTGCAATGCAGACATATCAGAAGGAATATTTAAAGCTGGAAAGGATGTTTCCCTTCCAGAGACCGCCATAAGAAATATCGGCAAGCCTCTAGTAAATGTTGGTGGAAAAAGAGTGTCACAACGCCCCATCCTCGCCTTTTTTGCTGGAAATATGCACGGACCAGTCCGTCCCAAACTCCTCAAGTACTGGAGTGACCGAGATGAAGACATGAAGATTTACGGGCCTCTACCTACCAGAGTCTCAAGAATAATGTCTTATCCTGACCACATGAAATCAAGCAAGTTCTGTCTTTGTCCAATGGGTTTTGAAGTGAACAGTCCAAGGATTGTCGAGGCAATATACTACGAGTGTGTACCAGTGATCATTGCTGATAATCTTGCCCTCCCATTTGACGAAGTGCTCGACTGGAGTGCATTCTCATTGATTGTTCCTGAGGAAGATATTCCTAAGCTGAAGGAGATTTTGTTAAGTATACCTTTAAGACGTTATCAGGTGATGCAAAATAACGTCAAGAGGGTGCAGAAGCATTTTCATTGGAATGCAATGCCATTTAGATTTGATCTCTTCCATATGATTTTGCATTCCATTTGGTCTAGAAGGCTCAACCAGTTTCAAGAATCACAGATATCATAACCCCTCTCGAGTTCATCGTGCTTTCAACTTGCCTACCTACCTGATTGAACAGCAACATAAACCATTTGCTTGAGATGATATGAGGTACTGATCATAGCTTCTTTCACTTCACTAGAAAAGAATACGAAAGAATGTAGTGTTGTTGATAAACCACATTTCTTTTCTGATGACAGAGGTTTCATCGGTTGGTTATTCCACTCCGTTCGTGTCTGCAAGGCTGACAGGTCCTGAATCCTGCAATGCACACTAAGTAGCAGGAGGAAACATATTTGGACGTTAAGACTTTGCCTCAGGCCTTCTGCATTTCACATGTTTTTCGCTATCTTCACGAGTTTTTCCCACTGTAAGTTGAATTTTCGCACAGTATAAACCAGAAGATGCTCTCAGAAACGAGTTAACGTGTACATAGAAAAGGAATTTACGTTGCTGAATATGTTTTCAGACATGAAGGTGGCAGTTCAAGATTTGCAGTTGATTTTGTGCGTCTGTCATAGTAACACTGCAGAATATTAATCGTGTTGCTAGTTGTATTAAATACAATGTCAAATATTTACCGTTTAAGTGCGGGGCAAGTAGGTTCATTTTGAAACTTCCTCAATGGAAAGTTACACTGTATATTCAAGGTTAAAATTGTTTTTCATGTATATATAATAGATGTTGAATCCCCTTAACTTTTTCGTATGTTTATTTTTATTGTAAACTTACTTCGTGAAATCACTGACTGCATCTGTTATCAGGGAGAGAATTTCCCATCTACTTTTCTGATGTGTATATATGTATGGTGTATACCTACTCTTCTTTCTCCATGTCGACTTCACGTATTGGATCTGTTGAGGAAAGACCTGGTTCTTTTAAAAGGAAAACCAAATTATCTTCAACACCAAAAAGCAGCTGTTTTACTCAATAAACATGTTTTGGAAAACACAAAAACAATTATTTTCCCCCAAATGGGCAGTTTAATTTAGTACATCTATACAAATTTACATTCAATTAACTAATCCCTGTGAGCTGACTTTTGAGTTTACCAAAATACGTAGTACCGAGAAGGCAGTATAATCAGAAAACAATGAACGCAAAGAGGTGAAACTTTCCAGACAAGTTCCAAGCTCTTTAAGAATCTAATAAAACAATCTGCAATAGTCCTTTTCCTTCACCGCAGTAATAATCCCATCCACAACGGAAAGGTTTCGTGATTCCTAGTTGTGACTAGAGGAGACACAGCTCGTGACAGTTTTGGTGCACTGTACTTCACAAGGCACAAGAAAGCTTATTGCTTCAGCTAGGAGAAAGAACAATATTCATAACAAGTGGAAGGACTGAAGGCTACAAACAAACAAGTTGCTATATAAATTCTCCATCCTGCACAAGATAAGTCCATTTACAAACAGAACAAAAAGAAACCTTGCAAGCAGGCTTTTTCTTTGTTTCCTTTCTTTTTACTCTCTCTCTCTCTCTCTCACACACTCTCCGAGTATTTCTGTTCTTTTTTGGTTCAGTCCTAGACCTATATTTGAGGAGTTCATTCTGTTATGTTGCTTGATCTCCCATGTAAACATTACCCAACACCGAAAAAAGCTCTCCTGAGTAGACTGAAAGCAGCAATGACAAGCAACACCACTACCACCTTCTTTGATGCTAAGACCCTGAGATTCACCCTGACGCCATGCTCTCTCATGAACCTCACACCAGCTCCACGTAACATAAGAAGCCAGGAAATGAAAGAACACAACACAACTTTAATCATTTCCATGGGTCCGCACACACTCCTTGCATCACTGGACACGTCAACATATGACCAAGAAGGACTCTCTTGGCTGCTCTCGACTTGGCTCAACCCAAGACTCTCGTTCAACCAGCCTGATAACTTAACAAGCACCTTTGCCAGCCACCCAATTTCATCGTCTGAGATGGGCCGCTTCATCCAATCACCCTTGTATTTAATATCGACCATTGCTCTATTTGCAAAACTCCTGGGTTTAAAGATTTCATCCCGCGGGTACTCACATTGTACAGTCTCTGGAGTATTCACGGACTTCATAATAGGGCCACCAAATAACTGGCACAGCTCGGATTTCAGTCTATCCAAACCCTGGAGGTTTTGAGAAAGATTTTCTCCGCCAATTGATTGCAGTTCAGATTCTGCTCGCAATACAAACAGCTGAAAGACAGTTTGGCCCAAGTTAGTAACACAGAGATACAAGTGCAAACTACACAGAACATCTGGAGTGCTAAAGTTTGATCACCTGAAGCAACTTTTGTCCACCATCTTCACCATCACTGAAGAGTCGTAAATCTTTGTTCCAGTTCTCGTGCAAAAAAGAACCATCAGCATCAGTCTCAGATAGGCCATCCTCCCAGTCCTGACACAATGGCAAATGAATATAAGAATTGGAAGAAGCATACCAAGTGAAGGTCTTCACACCCCTAACATAAGTTCATGACTATTGGAGCTAGCACGGATATGCATGCAATAAGGCTCTACTAGAAAGGTTACACAAATGTTGCTAATACTTTCTTGAAAATCTGATGAGCCCTACGCATAAGCAAGCTCATTAGACACTTGGACATTTCATAATTTAGTAAGACCATTCCAAAGCTACATGACCTAATTTAGGAAGACGATTATAGGTTTCATAATGGTAAACACAATACACATAAATCACTCCCCTCTTTATGAAAGCAGAAATCAAATTTCAAGCCCTAACCTCATCTCTCCAAATGGTTCAGAGATGTTGGTTGAAATGTGCAAGTGAAGATTGGGCACATAAGATAAAATAATATAAAGTTATTCATATCTTTTTTCTATTTTCATTCATTACTTTAAGGGAACTACACATCATCTACATGTATCATACTGTAACCACTATTACTATTGCAGAGGTCAGCATTTCTTCACTTACTTTTGATGCTTGCTGACTATATTTCTATCGGTAAAATGAGAGTACATTTCATTTAATCACTAAGAGGAAAGATCACAATGAAGTGTGCTAACGGCTAACAATTAATTAAGGAAGCACTGGTAAGACGAGCTATTAGAGTACCTGTAATTGCTCACGAATAGCAGGAACATATCTATGCAAAGCATTAAGCATTGATTTAGATGATCCAGCTGGTTTCGAATGGAATACAATATCCACATTTTTTATGAGGTCCATCAGTTCTGCAGATGAGGTTAATATTGTTATCACCTGCACAATAAAGCATAGTTTAGAAAGGGACAAGGAGAACGATAGTAAAATAAAAGCATGTGGAATGCCTAACTAATCTAAAAGTCAATAAGGATAAAGACATGCAATGCAGATTTTAAAGAACGCTGGAGTAACAACATATGCTCTAAAGGGCAGGGTAGCACAGTGCACTAAACTAACAACATATGCTCTGAGACACATAATTACAGGAGTTGGTCCAAAATATTTTGATCAACAGCTCCTGGTGAGATGCTCCAGTCTGTTCACAATTTCTTTCTAATATTAGCAAAATTGAGATGACAGCCAAACTCGAGGCTACTGTGCCACTAGATCTTACAATCCCACGTTCAATTGCACCATGTTTCATGGTTTTGGCAAGGCAGCTAAGACCATTGTCTTCTGTCCTCTAATACCATACGAGTTATTACATCAGACTCTTCAAAAGAGCACAAAAACACTTCCAAAGAACAAAGAAAAGTAATTAGTATTACCAACAATTGCCAATATGAAAATCCACAGTATTTATTGAAACTGAAACCACAAGACTCGTGTCTGGAGCAGTTCTCATTTAGCTAGTGAAAGTTAAAGTAGCCATATAAAGGTAAATGATGACCAGACATGCCAAACAAAGACCATGCACATAACTGGCAGTACATGTCATGCATTCAGCCACTCATTATTGCAACAAACACCCAAGTAATATGCACCAGAAGCTTCTCTACAATAGTAACCAACAAAGGAAAGATTTGAAAATGGAACAGACCTTCGAAACCATCTTGACTATCACTTCTGGATCTGTGTGAAGAAACTTGTGGGCAAAACCAATAAAATGCATGACCAAAGAGCTGTAGTATAAGTAGTTAGCTAATACAAAAACTTGCCAAGAAGAGGTATAACCATGTGGCATTGACGGGGTAACCTCCTTTAATGTACCTCTATTAGACTTCCCCAGATCCGCATTAAGTTCTGCAAATTCTTCCATAGATATAGACCAGGGCTCCAGGTAACTAACCCACAAGGTGAACACCTGAGATGCATTCTTAATAGAACTTTCCATTGGACAATACAGGAATGTCCTCAATATAAATCTGTACAATGGCCTCTGAATCCACGAGTTCCAAGAATTACCAGAATCCACGACGGGAACAGCATTTCTTGACTGAGAAGCATTGAATGTTCCCCCAACTTTCCACTTAGGACTTTCAGTGTAGTCAACCTGGTCAGTTCTATCACTTGATGCAATCGAACTTAGATTCAGATATTTGACAAACACATTTACTACTTCACCTAATCCTGAAGTAGGAGGAATCTCACCCAGTACTGACCGAAAAGGGAATGTCACGCCAAATGATTTGCACAAATTCACAGGCAATGGTGAGAAATCATTATCAACTAACCAAAAATGTATGAGAGTGTTAACCAAGAACTCTGCTTTTTCAACAATTGGAGTCTCATAGGAAAAAGAGTAGTGAAGCAGTGAGCTCCTATATGGTTGATGTGCCTTCATATCAGCTACAGGCACATATGCACAGAGATATGCATACAAGAGACGCAAATACAAATCGCCCTCATTCTTCTGCTCCATCCCACGTTTGGTGCTTGACAAACCTGGAATCGAATAAGCCCAATTCTCCAATCTAAACCTTCTGCTTCTCCTAACACTTACAGTTTGAGGGCCCTCACTATTACCTCGACAAACAGGGTAATAGACAAACCAGAACATGTAATATTCAAACACATTCAACTGAACCTGAAATGAAGAACCCTTAACTGAGTCCTCCTTCAACCTATTTTTGAACAACGGGTATAAGTCAGACAAAACCAAAGAATCTCTCTCATTTTGAAGCATATAACGAACCCATTCGGGTAACCTTTCTACAGGAAATACATATTTGACCAGAGACAGCCCATCCGCAGCCACAATAGAAGATAGCAACACACCAGTGGGCGATAATAAGCTGAAAATTCTACCTGTACACAACAAAATTTGTTACCAAAAAAACAAAGATAATTCATTGCAAAACATAAAAAATAGTTTTTATTTTAAAAAAAAAAAAAAAAAACTTTCTGGAAGCAAAGAAGGATTATAAGTTCACATAAAATTCACATAATAAGCTGAACATCTACCTGTAAACCAGAACATTTGGTATAACAGAACATAAGATGACTAAAACATTGCACTACGCAAAAAAATTGAAAAATTCCAAAAGATGTGGAGGTTTTTGAATTAGCTTTCTAGATGAATAATTCACGATAATCACCAGATAATGGCAGAAAAGCTCAATTTATTAGCTGAAATTCTACCTGCAAACTATAGCAACTTGCAGATAAAACATAAAACAAAAATGCCACACAACACCGAAGGATATTATAAGAAAATCCTAGAATATGTGGCGGCTTATAAATTCGCTTTCAGAAATGTGTAGTCTAGATAGTCATCAAGTAATGGCATAAAAAACAACTTAATTAGCTAAGAACTCTAACTGCTATTCATGATAATGTGATGAATTGATGATAAATATATAAACAGTTAAAAGAGCATCCTAAAACACATGAGATTATAAGAAATTATACCTTATTTGTAAGGAGTAATCTAAGAAAACGGAAGTAAATACAAAGCAATCAGCTCAGAAATGGAAACGCGCAGAGTTTCAGAAGCAAACCTGCGAGCTGAGTATCATTGGATAAAGCGGCGATATCTATCCATCCAGAAGGAGACATAGACTTGACAGCAGCTGAAGCAGAAGAAGATTCATCGAAGCCGAAAATTTTACAAATTAGGGTTGGGAAAGTGATGGAGAAGAACCATCGGGTCTGGTCAGCTGTATGCTTGTGTAGAAACGACTCAACAGCGTCGCACGCAGCGAGGATCTGCAGCGGCGACGAGGCGGCGAGTACGGTGGCGGCGATATCGGAGGATTTCGACTGAGTGTCCGTTGCGTATCCACGAGAAATCATTTTCGCATGACAATGTAAGGAAGGAGCTTTGAGTGAAGAGAGATTTGAGGGTTTAGGGGTTTTTAAACGATGGGGGTGGGGAGTGCAATGGCGCCTTTTATATGGGACAAGAGAAGAGGAGAAGAAGCGGATTTGTGGGTAATTATTCTGGAAACCCGTGGGTCTTCTTTAATTAGTAGGGGCGTTTCGATGATAAATTTTAAATATTTAAAATTTAATAATTTTTTCTATTTTTGAATTATTTATATAAGTAAAATTATTTGCATATAATCTTAGATAAATACTATAAAATCGATAGTCAAGTAGGGGTGTGGGCGGTGAGAATGGGACTTTTGAGTATGGGAGAAGATTGTTGAGGTGAGTGTTATGTTATGTTATGCTTTTTATTGAAAATATTTGAAATAATGTTCATGAGTAAATATACTTAAATTTAAAAGATTATTTTAAAAATAAAAAATGAGTTGAAAAATATGTTATGCATTGTTTTCGAAATTTTAAAATAAACAATTTGATTTATTTTATTACGGAATGTTAATTTTAAAATAAAGTGAAAAAAATATTATTTTCTAAAAAGCAAATACTAGTATTGCTAAATGGTACTTTATGTGTGGCATTTTGATTTTTCTTTTTTTTTTTTGTTAGAGATTTTCAACCTATGTTTAATGTCGTATATTAGAAACTTTAATTATATACTATCAGACTCATTCAAAGATAACGCTCCTTATCGATGGTTTCGATTTTGCTACCTGCTTCATTGTGATTTTCCTTCTTTTAGTGTCCCACTAGCCTTTTCTGTTTCCACCTTAGGTTTGAAAAGACTGATTTTGAATGCTTAATGGACATTTGGAATTATATTATTAAATATTTTCCAATGGGAATAAGAATTTTGAACTTTGATATGTACGTACATGTTTGGATAATATTTGGTTGAGTTGAAAAAAAATTATGTTTTGAAGTTAAGTTATAAAATAATATTTAAACTTTAAATTTTGTTTGGACATAAAGTTCAACTTTAAAAAGGTTTGTGAAAGTTTATAATTTTGGAAGCAAAAATTATTATCTAACTTGAAATATCTAAATTAATATGCAAATATTTCACGAGTGTTTTAATTAATGTAGTTTAATTTGATAATTAAAATACTCTGATAGCCAAACAGAGCCGGACAGGAGACAGGACATTACATGTTTTTGTAAAGCTTTGTCAAACAAAATTGTTTTTTTGACAAATATATATATATATATATATATATATATAAAAAAAATTACTACTTAACAACTATATTTTCTTTTTAGTTTTTTGTCTGGTGCCCGTTATTCGGATTAAAATTTGATTAAACTGAAATTCGTGTATTTGAATATGAAATCTCTAATTAAAAGTGGAGAAATATTAGCTATCTCATCATAACTTAGATTGATACTATTCTTTTGGATTCCCTATGTAAATTGATTCTCCTATTTGGTTGTTACAATATGATTTATTCTAACACTTTAACTATAACTTGATCTAGAGATAAGTTAGATGATAAGAATTTTTTGTTCACAATTTTATTCTATATTTTTATAAAAAATTATTTTCACGACTCGAAACTCTTCACTTTATAATCATATAATTCTAACTTTACCAGTCACATCAAAATTACTTTCAAAAAATACAGATTGTATCAAGCACTAGTTGCGTGCCTTCACAACATTTTGTTTGTGTGAGATGTGTATTGGAGAAAACAATTACTATAATTTTTTTCCAAGCTTATTTTTATTTAGTAGTCAAAGTTGTAGGTGAACAAAGTATGTTACTTATTTTTTAATTTAAGCATATGATTGAATTATAGATATCCTCCCACGCGGCAATTGTCTTTTTCTTTCTTTACATAAATAAAAAAACACATCACTTGGATTTAATATGAAATTTTCTTGTGTTTGATTGTGTAAGATTTTCGAAAAATATTCTATTTGGTAAAACAATTTTTATGATAATTTTTTTTTAAAAAACTCTATAATGATATACCCCTCCTCCCAGCTTCCCGCATACCTAGATGTGTCAATGGTACGGTTCAGTCGATTATTTTTAAAAAAATTATATCATCTTAATTTTTCGGATATTTTATAATACATAACCAAAGTTAGATTTTTTAAACCATTTCAATCATATCGGGTTTTTTTCGGTATCGGTATGATTCGGTTAATTTTCATTTTTTAAAAATATCACCTCAAAATATACTACTATTAAAATATTTCTTTCGCAAATATGTTCTTGAAAAAACACTTTAATTCTCCACCAAGAAGACAAGAACTTAAAACCTTGTTGTCATATTGTTTGATCTTAAACATTTAATAGGAGTGTTTGCATAGGTTTTGTTGTATTGTTTGATAGAATATCTATTACAGTATCTTTTGATTTTAAACCTAATCAAGTAAATGATAATTAAAGAGCAAAGACTCAAAGTCGTCTAGTCACCAGAGGCCTATGTTATATTTATATTTGAAAAATGTTATAAAATATATATGTATATATTAATTTTAACATATTGTTAATATATAAAATATATTTACATACATGTAAGATTATTCGGTTCGGTTCGAAATTTTTTCATAAAATAAAAAGACTTTCCCAATTGTTAGGAACGGTTATACACTTAATTAAAAGTCCACGATTTTATTGAAAAAATAACATATATCGATTCGGTTTAATTAGATTCGGCCGGTTCTGTCGGATTTTCATATTCTTTTGACACCCCTACACATACCTATCACATCTCCACCATTACCATTTACCGTATAATTTGTCTAAATTATAAATATATGGTTTAAAAATATTTCTTCAGCTTATGTATCAAATATCATAAAATAATTATATATTTTTTACTTATTTTTTGAAAAATAATTTCCTTCTTACCAACAACACGCTAATGAAAACTCTTCAGGTAGAGATCAACACCTTGAATGTAAGTACATTTTCATAGTTATAATTACTTATGTCTTTTGTGTTGAGAAAAGGATTAATCATCCTTAATCCTTTTATAACAAATCATTATTTGCCTTAATTTATTCATTATTAGCTTCGACTCTTCATTGCCATTAATCAAGCCTAACTTCAAAACTTCGGGCATTGAAGTCTCAATTCTAAAATACAATTAAAGGATGTGGTGCAATGGATGATTGGGGCTGCTCCATCTTAACTAGAGTCTCAAGTTTGAGCCCTAATTATGGAAAAATCCTTGGTAGAAAGCGCTACCCCCTAATTGGTCCCCATCTGACATGAATCTGAAATAGTCGGTCTCCAATACGGATATCCAATATCGGATGGGGAAAATTTCATATATAACAAACAAACATAAATAAATTCTAAATGGTTAAAATTTGAATAATTTTAAATTTTTTGATTACATCTTAAATAGCGGTTCTTCAAGCATGGGCTTGGTTAGCACATCTATCAGGGCTCAATAAGCGGACCCAGCCCATTAATTAGAGTCGGTTCTTTCAAGAGTCCGAATTTCCTATTTTTCTATTGTCAATAAAGTCAATTATTTTTGTTCATTCTTTCTTCTGCTTCTGCCTGTACTTTACAAATTCCGTTTTTGTACTCCCTTCCTGTTAATTTCTTCGCAGATTAGTGTTTGCAGCAAAATCATCAACTGGTCTGTTGGAGTTTTTGGGCAGGAATAATGGTAATTAGCCAATTTCCTAATTTTCGTGTTTTGGATATTTGTATTGATTATTGATTTAGGGTTTTAATAGATTTTACCTGGTTTCAGGCAACTCTTGCTGATTCTTTCCTGGCAGATCTGGACGAGTTGTCCGATAATGAAGCTGATGCTATTGTGAGTATATCTTTTTCACCTTTTTTCCGCTCATTACACTCTGTTTGGATGGCCGTTACTGATTGTTTCATAATGTATTGTATTGTATTATGTTTATATCGTACAGTACTGTATTGTTTTAATGAATACAATAGTTTGATAGATTGTGTCTTCCCCGTGGTTACATAATGTCAGACATCAACAAATAAAACTGCAAGTAGAGCTACTATGAGAAAGTAGGGGAAAGGATAAAATAGGATTATTAAATAATAAGTAAAGACAAGATGAGAAGAAAATATTAAAGTAACGATGCGATTAAACAAAATCGATCCTTACACCAAAATGTGACTTTTCGTTGTTACCTAAAGGTGGATTTAAACGACAAGATACAATAATCAAAACAAACGTTGTATTTAAACTAACAATACAACGGGTAGCAACCATCCAAATAAGCTGTTAGTAATCTCCGTTTCTTGATTTTCTAGTTTCCTCTGTAATTTCTCTGTTTAGGGTTGGGAGAAGATTGTGGGTGGAAGATGTTGTCCATTTGGTTATCAAATTCCTTTCTTATCTTCATTTAACTTGGACTGAATTTTCTCCTCTTTATTTAACTAGGATGAGGAGAATCTTGATGTTGATCAGATGGAGGAAGATGGAGACTTGGCAGACATTGAAGCACTTAATTATGATGATCTAGATAATGTTTCCAAGCTGCAAAAATCACGTCGCTACATTGACATAATGCAGGTTTATACCCACCTTATCTTTAATATCATCACATCATGTCCCCGGTTATATGTATAACCAATGTGGACTGCCCACAAGTATTTTTACATTATATTTTGTTGTCTAACTATTGATGCTGCCTTCTTCTCGGTTTGAATTCAAAGGTCTTGTATGCTTTTTATCTCTGAAGTCTAGATTGGTGTATTTTTAATTCCTGTTACCTTTTCTCTTTCATCATGCGTCACTTCTTCTTATATCATGTCAACATGGACGTGTAAGTGAAATAATCCCTGTAGCTTCCTTTTTTCACACATGGGTTGAAATTAGAGGTTAAATATCCTATGTGGTAGTTTGAAATTTAGAGCTTTTTATTTTCTGTTGTCCTCTTATTCTTATCTTCAAACTATCTGCTTTTACTACGGTGCTAGGAGTAATTTTAAATGGTGATATGCTATTAATGCCGCAGAAAGTTGAAGATGCACTTGAGAAGGAGTCTGATGTCACGAATAAAGGTGTTGTTCTTGAAGATGAACCAGAGTATCAGTTGATAGTAGACTGTAATGCCTTATCAGTTGACATTGAGAATGAAATCGTTATAATCCACAACTTCATACGTGACAAGTATCGATTGAAATTTCCTGAGTTAGAGTCACTTGTTCATCACCCGATTGATTATGCTCGGGTTGTTAAAAAAATTGGAAATGAAATAGATCTGACTCTTGTTGACTTGGAAGGACTCCTACCCTCAGCTATTATAATGGTTGTGTCTGTTACGGCATCAACTACCAGTGGCAAGCCATTGCCAGAAGATGTTTTACAGAAGACGGTGGAAGCATGTGATAGAGCCCTTGCTCTTGATTCAGCAAAGAAAAAGGTTCTTGATTTTGTTGAGAGTCGAATGGGGTATATTGCTCCCAATCTTTCTGCTGTAGTTGGGAGTGCAGTTGCTGCAAAACTTATGGGTACTGCTGGTGGTCTCTCATCGTTGGCAAAAATGCCTGCTTGTAATGTCCAGCTTCTTGGTGCCAAAAGGAAGAATTTAGCAGGGTTCTCCACAGCAACATCCCAATTTCATGTGGGTTATATTGAGCAAACAGAATTATTTCAGAGTACACCTCCTTCCTTAAGGATGCGAGCCTGTAGACTGCTGGCAGCAAAATCTACTTTAGCTGCACGTGTTGACTCGATCAATGGAGACCCGGTTGGAAAAACTGGAAGATCTCTTAGAGAAGAGATTCGTAAAAAGATTGAGAAGTGGCAAGAGCCACCTCCTGCAAAGCAGCCAAAGCCTCTTCCAGTTCCTGATTCCGAGCCTAAGAAAAAGAGAGGTGGCCGTCGGCTGAGAAAGATGAAAGAAAGGTATGGATGTTTCCACTTCATCTCATGTGAACTACAGTTTCCAGAGTTATATATGGTGAAGCACATGTTTTTTGATTTACATAAACGTTTTTGTTGTATTTCATCAGATATGCTATCACGGACATGCGGAAACTAGCAAATAGGATGCAGTTTGGAATACCTGAAGAAAGCTCCTTAGGTAATACCAACCAGCTCAATGCAACCCCTCACCTTCTAAATTAAATAGAAGTTCCAGAAAGAAGAGCAAAAAGTGAAAATGGAAAAAGTTTGGTTAAAGCTGTACTTGGATTAAATGCTTTCATTTCCTTAGTATTGTTGGTGGTGATTGATGGCCATGTTGTTTGCTAACTACATATTGTATGAAATCTTTGATGCGAGTATTCATGCACGTGATATGATTAGGTATATAATGTCTGTTAGTACATGTTACAATTTCTTGCGAGTATTCACAATTTTTTGTGAGATGAGAGAACTCAAACCTAATCTGAGATGGTCAACTCTTGGTGATTCTTAGGATTTTGTTTTCAGCTTTTCTTTTATAAGTGTAAATCAGGACTGATGTTGTTCTTCACTTCATATTTGATCTTCCTGGAAACTAGGGGATGGACTAGGAGAGGGCTATGGCATGCTTGGTCAAGCTGGAAGTGGTAAATTGCGTGTATCAGTTGGTCAGAGCAAGCTTGCTGCCAAAGTAGCAAAGAAGTATGTCTCTCTTCTGTTCTCTATTCCCAGCAAAGGGGTCTCACTTGTGAAACATTGATGACCAGTGAATTTTGCACTAACTGTTTCTTATTGCTTGACAATTTTCCAGATTCAAGGAGAAGAGTTATGGAAGCAGTGGTGCTACATCAGGCTTGACTTCAAGTTTGGCCTTTACTCCTGTGCAAGTAAGCTCTCTCTTGTTGTTTAGTTACTTATTGGTGTTTCATTCTTGTCAAGCAACTATGAGATTCTCTAAGGTAATGCATGTGGAGTCAGATGGCGGAGTTGTTCACTCCTATGTTTCATGTCATGTTTTAAGACGCGCATGTGAAACACCAATCTGTATAGAAGAAGTCTGAGGCACCTCACAGCAAACGGGACTATGTACTCAGTTTAGGCAACAGTCTAATTCTTAATTCCTCGGGAATATGCTTGCTATGCAATAGCAAAATGATTTGGGAATTGGGACGACATGAACACTTTTTTCATTGTTATTAAAGGTAAAAGTATTCACGTAGTCCCAAATCTTTGTGAAGGCGCAACAGGAATCCCAATGTAATTTGTGGTTCCGCTGTGTTTTTGCCAAATAATATCTAATGTAGGTGGACGGGGATAAGCTTGTCTACATGTGCACTTTTTAAGTTTTAAGGTTGCCCCTTTACACTTGTAATGCCAGTTTCTCTGATTGGTTATTTTCTTAAGATCGTGTTGGTCTAATTCGGTCAATCATTTTATTCTCCTATCCCCTTTTCTCTGAGTACTTGCGTCTTTTGTGTTGGTTGTCCTGATGCTAACTTTAATGTCAGGGGATCGAGCTATCAAATCCTCAGGCGCTTGCAAATCAGCTTGGCAGTGGAACTCAGAGCACCTATTTCTCGGATACTGGAACGTTTTCTAAGATTAAGAGAACATAAACCAGACCTAGTGGGCACCAATGTCCAGGTTCTTTCCGATTCAGTGCAGTAAGACTCGGTACTAAAATGCAAGATTTTGTTTTTCTTGATCATGTTTTGATAGAAGAAACACTATGCAAATCGTTTGATACATCAGACGTAGCATATATGTACATCAGAGTTAGCGAATCTAATACTCTACTGTCCAAATGATTGTCATGTTTGGTTAGTAATTGAAAAATCGAAAAAGTTGCACCTCTTTGTTCCTCATCCTAACAAGTGGATTTGGTACCGTGACTATATTACAGGTTTTAGATCTACTTTTTAAATATTACTACTTATAATATTTTAATTGCAAGTTATAACAGATCATTTTTTTATTTATAAATTAATTAATTCCACTTTATTAACTAATTATTCTTTTTATAATAATTATATTTTAATTAATAGGTAAGATAAATAACATTATCAATGGTAATTATCTATTACGTGAAAATTTTATAATTGACACATATAGGACTAATAATTATAAGTTATGACATTATTTTTTATCTTTCAAGTTTTAACTATAAATAATTGCAGGTTATAACATTTTACTAAATTAAAAAAGGTTTTAAAAAACGTTAAATACCAATTTGTTTAAAATAATAATAAATGGAAAATGAAAATTTAAGTAACCGAAAATTTGAAAATATTAATGATAAAAGGAGACATAAAATTAGGAGAGACATAACAAAAAGAATATTTGTTATCCTTGTTTAACTCGAAGACAATTACTGATTAGTTGTCTTTCAAACAAAATCTTTTTTTTCGTTGCTTTTCTCTCTTTCCGTATTCTCTTTTGTCAGTCGTCACTTTCTTCTATCTAGAAATTTGTTTTTAGTTCATATTGTGTTTCTTATCAATATTAATAAAATATTGTGGTAGATGAGATCCTTCAGTTACGTGCATTTTAACGGAATAGAAAAGAATTACACAATATTATTTATATAGCCAATACAAAAATAAATTCGAAAAACACACTTACCTGAAGGATTTTGTCTACCACCATGTTTTATTAATATTGATAAGAAATCTTCCATAACAACATGAACTAAAAATAAATTTCTAAATAGAAGAAAGTGACGATTAACATAAGAAAATATTGAAAAGAGAGAGAAAGCGACGGTTTGATGGACAATTAACAAGTGAGAGAAAACGTTAGTAACTGTCTTGAGCTAAACAAGGAAAACAAATATTATTTTTGTTATGTCTCTCCTATTTTTATGCTTACTATTAATTACTAATATTTTCTATTACTTAAATTTTCATTTTTCATTTTTTTTTTAACAAATTGATATTTAACGTTTTTTAAAAAAACATTTTTAAATTTAGTAAAATGTTATAACTTGTAATTATTTTTTGTTAAAATCTGAAAGATAAATAATAATATCATAACTTATAAATATCAATTATATAATTTTCAGACATTTTTTTATTTTTGTTTTTGGTGCAAGAAAAAAGTGTACAAGAGACATCAAAGGAGGAGTCCCCACCAGAAGAATGTAGAAGATAGAAATGCGAGTGAGTCGTAATGGGACCACACAAAATAGTCTTATGACCCAAAAGCACTTTAACAATGGTGAGGATAAAAGTTAAAACTAATCATATGCACACGCAAATTATCTGATTGGACCTCCTACACTTATGCCTTATGCACTTTCCTTCCTTTAATCATTGAATTTTGTCGTCCCCCAGAAAACAAGTCTTTGGAATTTATGTGGCATAGTTTGGATTTTCGACATGAAATCTTCAAGTTTTTTTTAAAATATAATATTTATAGATTTTAAAATTGAAAATACTTAAAAGAATTATCATCAAAAATAGATTTGTTTGAATTTCGAGATCTCAAATTGGAACGGAGAATGTATTATACTCGGTTTAGACCATACATGTGTATAAACAAACACCTTATATAATATTATACTCTGTTTCGTACATGTGTATAAACACACTTTTTATATAAGATCGACATATTATATGTAATGTTTTTTTTTTTTTATGTTGTGAAATTTCCCTTATTATAATGATTACATCCTCTGTTTAAAAAAGATTGGAGGGATTAAAACTTTGTAATATTGGGTCTCAATTCAGACATAATCTATTAGTGAATGTTTTTTAAACATAGAGAGGCCTTGAATAGGACGGGCACGGGCACGGGCACTGCATGCTTAAAATGGAATAATTAAAACCATTGCAACTCTTGTGATGCCTGTTTAGACTTGGAGTTTAAGTTTATCTTTCGTTATATTTTAAGGTCATTCATAGCAAACCGTCTTACTTGACCTTAATGGAGTTCCAACATAAAGTTCAATTAAGTGTAATTGAAAATGACATAGTCAATTAAACATAGAGGGGTGAATTTTGACCTCTAAATGTTGAAGCTCTGTTATAGTCAAGAGCAAATACGAGACGATTGGAACAAGAAGGGAGAGAGAGAGAGAGTGAAGCAAGTAAATGTAAAGGCACGCCAAGAATAATATTTCTCCTCTAGTAGTCTAGTACTATAAGGGATGGTCCAATTAATTAGAAGCAGTTATTCATTACCATGCCTAGTTTTCTTAAGTTGGTCAATACATCTTGTGGCAAATTAAAAGGTCATTGGGGGGGAAATTATATGCTAAGAGCCAGGTGCGGCTTAACGTAATTGGAAATCTAAAGCGAAATTTTAATTGAGCATATTTATTTAAAATTTATTTTTCTAATTGTTTAGATGTAAATTATTACTTCAACTTTTTTTATAGATGATTTTTTCGAGTACTTTTTTTAATTTTTTTTTATTAGTTTTAGATAAGATTTTATCAATTTAATGTTGAAAAATATCCTTTTACTCAAGCAATCATTATGTGAATTGTTAACATAATTCTATAAGTAATACTAAGTTGACAAACTTTAAGCAAATATAAGAGTTAGAGCCATAGAATCTAATTCAAGACGTTGATAACTTAATATACCTTACTTTGATTGAAAATTTAAGTAAAAAAAATGTGATTCACTTTGTTCAACACTGTTCGACTAATGATTTAGATTTTTGATAGAGTATTACTTTAACTTATCAAAGATTTGAAGAAAGAGAGTGCAAAAGGAGTTTTAAAATAAATACATAATGTAAATATTAGCAAAGAAATGTAATAAAACAAAATAACATTTTCTTGATTTCTTCTATTTGAGTGGGGTTAAGAACACAAACATTTTCTTTTCAAGATTTGATGTAGAAATATTTAATATAAACACGTTATCATATGTTTAGTCAATATCTAAATAAAATTTACTGATATATTTAGCGGCAATTGATGTATACGGCCAAAGAAAATCTTTATCATTGCACATGAGTGATGACACCATCCTTGTGTTTAGCAAGTAACAACCTTTGTTTTTTTCTTACTATTGTATTTTGTGGGGATCCATATATAGTTGTAAGTTTGATTATTAAACTTATGGATTGTGCAATTGACAAGAAGCCAAAAGTGTCCAATGGTGATGTCAACATAGTTGGGCAGTAGCATGTTCCATAAAGTGGGGGAAAGTACCAAGTTTAAAACATGATGTTGTGGCCTTAGCATCAATCATGATGACTTTTTTGTACCACCACTTAAATGGATAAGAAATGTGAAAGTTAAAAGTGTTACTACTATTCCAATTATAATGGCACTTTGGACTGTAATAAGATGAACTTTTATTTTGAGAATTCAGAGTTGAATCAGAATTTTTTTGTTAAATATATGAGGTTCTTGCTTGTCCTCCAAGTCTTGGTCCATTGACCTTAATGATTATCTCTTTTTATTGCACTACACACAACTTTCTTCTTTCTTTTTTCCGCTCAGTATTTGACATTCGTATTGGAGTTCATTTATGTTGAATTAGTGCCATGAAGGGTCTCATTCGGGAAATACCTTCTAGTAAAGATTTTTTCATATCCAAATCCCAAATTTGAGATTTGTAATTAAGAAACTAACGGTCTCATCCACTATACTACATTTTTTGGTGCGCTCTCGCTCTTTTTGCAGTACTGAACAAATATCCCACCAAAGGAATCTGCGTGCTTTTACGTATCCCCACTTGTTGTACTCTTCATTTTAATTTGTATAGCATAGTTTAATTAGTTAGAAAAAATAATTTTAATTATGTCATCATATTTATATGTGCTATAAAACTTTAAAAGGTATAGATGGTGAAAGATCTTCAGAGTCTGACTCACTAAGTGGATCAACATATGGTTGTATAATGGTAGAGGTTGAACAAGGAGCAGAAGGAGGAGGTTGAGTGACTGGAAAGTCGGAAGAAGTCACAAAAGGTCTAGATTGAGTATGATTGTATCGGAAATAAAGATGACGTAACCACAAGAGGATCAAAAGAGGTGGATGATTGTGATATTTGCGAATGACAACACAGTGTGGCATACGGAAAAACTAACTCGTGAAAGACAACGTGACGACTTACATATACACGACTTGTTTTAGGATCTAGACAACGATACCCTTTAGAGTTGGAAGCATACCCATGGAAAATACAATGGATTGAACGGGGAAGGAGCTTGTTAGATACTCGAGATGACATATTTGGAAAGCATTCACAACCAAAGATTCTAAGAAAATTATAGTTAGGAGGGCGATGAAAAAGTTTTCAAAAGGAGAAAATCCTTGTAAATTAGGGGTTGGCAATTTGTTGATAGTATAAACAACATAATAAGCGACATCAACCCAAAAGTGAGATGGTAAAGTAGCCTCTGCAAGAACGGTACACACCATTTCAATAATGTGTCTATGTTTCCGTTCAGCAACCCCATTTTGTTGAGGAGTGTCCGGACAAGACTTATGAAAAGAAATACCCGAGTTAGAAAAGTGTGAAAGCATAGCCATATTATCAAATTCACCACCTCCATCACTTTGAAAAGTCTTTATTTTGGTGTTAAATTTGTTCTCCACTAGCCTCTGGGAGGCACAAAAATGTACACAAACCTTAGATTTATTTTTCATAGGATAAAGCCACGTAAATCGAGTGAAATCATCAACAAAAATAACATAATATTTATACCCCAAGTTGGACAAAACTGGTGATTGCCAAACATCTGAATGAATAATATCTAAAGGAAAAGAACTGCAATGATCCACTAAATTAAACGGTAATCGTTTAGATTTTGCTAATTGACAAGGTATACAATGATTACTGAAGGAGTTAAGCAAAGTAATTGAATTATTTTTCCTAAGGCAATCTAAAGTATGAGCTCCACTATGACCTAATCGACGATGCCAAATATCACCAGGTTGACGTAGAGCAACAAATGCTTGAGGAGAAGAAGACAATGATGAAGATGACAGTGGATAAACGTCACCCTTACTGGAGGCTTGTAGGAGAGTTTGACCCGAGGCTTTGTCCTTAACAGAAACAGAAGAGGAATCGAAATTAATAAAACAATTATTATCTTTACAAAACCTCTTGACAGAAAGTAAATTATGACGAAGCTAGGGAACATGAAATATGGAGCGCAAGTGGAGGGGACGAGTTTTAGATGGCAATTGAGCATATCCAATGTTATCAATATTGCGCAAAGTACCATTTCCAACCAAAACACGATCAAAGCCAGTGTAAGGTGATTTATGCAAGAAATTACCTTCCGAAGGGGTCATATGAGCGGATGCAGCAGAGTCAAAATACCAAGTCTGGTCATTTGCTTCGCCAACAGACATAGTAGCAAAAGACTTAAGAAGATCATTAGCAACAAAAGCATGATTAAAACGATTAGTGCACTGTAATGCCGAATGACCAGGAAACCCGCAAATTTGACAAATAAGAGAGGGAGGTTGAGCTCCTAAGAGTCCAGCGGATGGTGAAGGTAAGAGAGTGGGTTGTCCAATTTGACCCATAGAGGAACTAGGAAGAATGTTGGGAGGAGCAGAATGAACATGGACCGATGAAGATAAAGAAGGCAACGGAGGAATCATTAAAGGTTGACGAGAAGAGCTTGATGAAATAGTACTGGTAGCACCTGAAGAAGCGACTGCAGGTGCAATAATAGTAGTAAAAAAAGGCATGGAGATATCCGAAGAGGAGGGAATTGAAAGAGGCCGGGAAGCCATATCACCTGAAAAGATTCAAAAGAACAATAAGATAGAAGGAAATTTGGATTAGCAATGGGTATTACTGGACGTCTGATACCATGTAACGAATAACTCACGGTATAGAGAGCCTGTATACATTATCAAATATATTTATATTGTATAAGTGCATAGAGACGTAATATAACATAACTCAAACTATAAAAGTCCTACAAGTACTAGACTAGGAATATTGGACTAGGAGTCCTAATACACATACTATTACATTAGAGTGAATTTAATTTGTACGCACTCGAATGATAGTGAGTGTGTAGGAGTTTTCCTTATAATAAAAAAAATGCATTAGCCACGTCACAAGGATGTGTAAAGGTGACTTGTTCTAGTTATATTAATTAGACAAATTCATAAACTTTTTCCCTATTTGGAGGGTCTTTGATTTATTACTTAAATTAACGTAAATATACTATATTTTATTTCAACCATGAAAAGCACATTTGATTTGATTAATATGGACAAACTCTAATTGCTAATTAACATGAACCCACAAAAAGGAAAAGAAAAAAAAAGAGAGAATAATTAATTAAGAAACTAATCATGAAAGTTGAACTTATTTTCTGACAATATATTGTTGTGTTTTTTTGTTTTTTGGATGTTACAGCACTTGACAATTAATTAAGATGAATGAAGTATTTGTTATCATAATTATGAAGAACTTTGGTCAAATTTGAGAACCGTAAATATGTGGTTGGCTAAATCTCAGAGGGGAACAAGTCCTATCAAGGATATTATTTTATCGGAATAGCAGTAGATGAGACTGTTTTTTTCTTAATTAGAGGTCTTGAATTCAATTTCTAAATATAAAAAAATCTTTGTTAGAGAATGCTCCTCCAAATGAGATCCTACACAATACGATTTTAAATAATCAAATTTTAATATAAAAATCGAATACCGAGCAGAAGAAAATAATTATGTTTTGGTTTACAATGATTTAATATAGCATAAAGTTGGATAATGTTTTGACTTCAAGAAATTACCATCTCTTTGGATCTTACCCTTTTTTTGTTTTTTTACTGACTAACACATCTCAACTACTCCACTGGGCACAACTAGTTTTACTTTTTTCTAGTTACTATTTTGCCTATCAAAACTTAGGTAGATAAGATGTATCAATTCCTTTTTTTTTCTTACTTTTATTAAGATTTGAAGGAAGTTTTGAAGCAGTGATAAATTTATAGAGTCCGGAGCTAAAATAACAATTTTTTCCTTCAAAAACTATAAACGGCATATTAATTTTTTTTTTAAATCAAAAGGGAAAAATCGCTCCTGAGGGAGTGATATCTTTAGTATAAAATCGACTCCGTTTATATTCTTTGTGAACTATAAATCATGATTTGAGGTGAAATTAGTCGGCATCGATGACACTTATATTACACTGCCTCAGAGTGTGGACCGGCCAACCCCAGGTTATGGGAATAATGTGTAATGTTTTGTGTGTCAGACTATCTTAAATTTTTTAATCTCTTGATATGATTTTTACTTTGCTTTACACCTAATATAATGACGTGATTTAGTGATCAACCAATGAGTGCAGAACTTGAAATCTGCGTTCAGTGTCTAATAGAGACAGAAATATTGATTAATTTTTATATTTGCCTAATATTAACAACAAAGTTACTCGATATCTATTTTAATTTGATGAAAGATAATAGATACTCAATGATCCAAAACACCACCATTAGAAAAAATAACAAATAATTTTCACTCGCTTCATGAACTAGGATCAGTTGATGGTTTAAAACTAAAGTTATTTTTTTTTGTGATTTTTCATGTTCTGTATCCATATCGGAAATCGACTATTTCATATTCGCACTGTGTAGGGCTCTTTGAGGGGAAACCAATCCATACTAAGAATTTTTTTGAGAAAATGATCAAAATGGTTCTTGATGTATAGAGGTTGAAGTATTTTGGTCCTTTATATATATATATATATATATATTTTATATATCATCTCATCCAAATAATCCTTAATGTATATAAAAAGATGGTCATTTTAGTCCTTAGCCCTAAAACTAATAAAAAATAAATAAAAAAATATTAAATTTAACTCAAAACCTTTGGTTAAGGAAAGAACAATCACATCCACCGCATGACATCTTTTAGAGGTTAGAATAAAGTTACTTATTAAGGTATATAGTGTGGGGAGTTTGGTATATGTTGGGTGGGGGTAAAAATGAAAACAAGACAAAGTGGTAAAAATGCATGAAAAGCAAAAGAAGATCTCAATGATCAAGGAAAAAAAGCACTAAATTAGATTGGGTTTCCAACTCAAAAGTCATAAAGAAAGACAAAGATTGGTCTCTTATTGCTACTTATATATCACTTTATATAGCATCACACTCACTCTTCTCTTCTGTTGCAAGCCATTGGCCCACCTTAGTTTATTTTTTTATTTTTTTAAAACAATTCTAAATTTGACGTAAATTATTAGTTTCATTTTTGAACCGTAGATAGCCTTAAAAACACCCATCTATTTAATTAACTAAACATAACAAATAGTCTCAAACTCTTGTAGGAGCATGTGACTCTTAATAAAAAGCTGAGAGAAGTGTTGAAAACATCCCTAAACTTAACAAAAATTTAGAAGTATATTTCAGTCATGTTGCAAGATCATGGGTGTATTTTAAGTTCAGTTAATCAAGTAAAATGATATTTTTAAGGCTGTCAATAATTTAGGAATGAAACTAACAATTCACGCCGAATTTAAAAGTATTTTCAATACTACTCTTTATGCCATTAGTATAAAATATATAATTTCTAGCTTACATCACAATCTATATTGGTTTATATCTGACTATCTGTTATCAATGCAAATCAATTTAGTAGTGTTGGTATGTTTTATTTATCCTTGACACAACCAATAGTTTTTATTGATAGAACATTAAGGAAATTAATGAAATTGACATATATCGAAAGAGAAAGGACAATGATGTTATATGTCACTGTTGTAAACGTTAAATAATTAATGCATTCCCTAATTTTGGGATATTCAAATGTATCCTTTAGTATCCTAAACTATGATTTTTGTATAAATTTATGTATATTGTTTTTATTACGATGTGAAAGTCTTAACTAATCTTATTTCAATTTTAAGGCATGTTCATGTATAAACATTTCAAATTCAAATATTCCTTCCGATCTCAAATATTAGTAAATCATTATGACCAATTAATTTGTTCAAAATATTTGACGTTTACAAAAATTACAAGTCATTATTACTTTTTTTAAAAAAATTCTATCCGTCTTCTAATTAGTGATGTAATTAATTAAATGAGACGTTTCAAAGGACGTACATAAGTTTAGAAAAAATACAAGTCATTTGATACTTTTTAAAAAATAAATAAATTATATTCCTTTTCTTCTAATTAGTGATGTGATTAATTAACTTAGGCGTTTTCAAAGTACTAATTATAATATTATATTAGTAATGATTGCATTAATTCTACATAGATTATATCTTATGCATTATTTAGTTTGGTGTATTAAAAATAGCATTTATTGCATAAAAATATTTATTTATAAAGATACCCTTCACAATTATGATGGAAAAGATGTAAAAAGATTTTGAGGGGCAATGAGGTTTTTACCTAGGCTAATGCATGCATTAAAATTCTTCGCATTACTAATACCTAAAAATCTATGGTATTAGTAGTACACACCTTAATACACAATAGAGGGGTCGTTTGGTAGAGTGTATTAGGAGAAATAATGTATGTTTGGTACGTTTTTTCAACTTATGTATTAGTTAAACACTCTATTGTGTATTAATGTGCGTATTATTAATAGAGCTGTCAATATGGGCTTGTCCACTCCATCCGGGCTAACCCATACAGGCTTTGAAATTTGACGGGTCAGGCTGGGCTAACCCATTTTTTATGTGGGCCAGAAATTGGTCTGCCTAGCCCACAAGTACGTGGGCTACGGGCCAGCCCTCTTTTCTTAAAAGTGTATTTTTATAATTTTTAAATTAAATTATAATTTAAAAATATTATCATAAATACCGACAAGACAATATTACATGGTGTTAGTGTTACTATTTGTTAATCAAATCCACAAATAAAATTATCTTTATAATATTTATTAAGTTTGATTTTAAGTAAAAGTATAAATAGCTAAATATAAATATTAACCAAATTGTTTTCCAATGATCAAAACAAAACACAAAAACTATGACAATATTTCATAGGCCACGGCCTATGTAGTGATTCCCTAGAAATTTTAGGAATTTTATTTTATGTAGTACATATTTTATAAACATAATTTGTATTTAAATTGTAATATTTCAAACTTTAAACAAATTTTGAGTTTAGACTCTTGTTATTTTTAATACTCTATTTTATTTTTATTTTTAATTAATTTTTGTTTGGCCCACGGGCCGGCCCTATCCATATTTCTCAAGCCCCACAAATCGACAGGCTTATTCAGACCGGGCTAAAAAGCCCTTTTCTTAAATGGACTCCAAAAATCGTAGCCCCACCCTATCAAATCACGGGTTAGGCCAGGCCGGCCCAACGGGCCTAACCCATATTGACAGCTCTAATTATTAATATCACGAATTTCTAGATATTAGTAATGTAAGAGATTTAATGCATGTATTAACATGGTTATAGATCTAATTACTCCTCAAAACCCTTTTTACACTTTTTTCATCATAATTGTGGAGGATATTTTTGTAAATTAATATTTTTATGCAATGCATGCAAATTTTATTACACCAAGTGTCCAAGCCGAACAATGCATAAAAATTATCTATGTATAATTAATGCAAACGTAACTAATGCAAGTATTACTAAAACACTCTAACTCATTAGTTATACATAGCATGAAAAAAATGTACCAAACAAGATATTACTAATGCGTAGACTTAATGCATGCATTATTTTACTAATACACTCTGTCAAACGACCTCTACATGAGTTGGTAGGGAGAAAAATACAAATGATTCTTTAAGGAAATTTTTTAAAAATAAAACTTATAGAGTTGTCCCTTCACTAGTTTTTTTTTTTTTTTTTTTTTTTAAAAAAAGGGCAAATAAAAGAAATGAAAAGTGAAAGAAAAAAGGGAAACCTCTTATCTCACCGCCGTTTTCTGTTTACAACTGAAGTGGCCGAACTTTTATTCACATGTTTTTTTTTCCTCTCTTTTTCAGGGAATATAAGCTCTGATTTGCAGAAAAATTAAAATAAAATATTTTACGTATTTAAAATATTATAAAAAAATTCTGTCAAACGTCGTGCATGAAATGATAAATTTCACATGCTTCCAGTTGTATTTCTTCCATTGTTGGTAAATTAGGATTCCCCTTAATTACTTTTACCAAAAGAAGCAAGCTAAACAAAATAAAAATAATAAGTGTATGCATGCAGCAAATGAAAAATTAAAATTAAAATCAAGAAAATAACTTATTCATTTGTTTACATTTTACAATGAGAAGTTCACACCAGGTCGATACACAAAGCATTCTGGGTTAATAAAGTTCGAAAAAAAACTGAACCTCAAGATATAATGTAGCGATCATATATATATATATAAAATATTTTTTAATAAGTTACTTATTATTGCCGCAAGGCTCCCCTCGTATAAAGAGAGTAGTTATTTGTCATGAATTCAATGAGGTAAAAACAAAAATTACTGCCAGTTTCACTTTTTTTACTAAGCCAGAGATTTCATCCATGATCTTCAATTATTTCTCACGCAACTGAATCTCTTTTATCGGAAAATTATGTTGATGTAGTAATGAGATTTCGAATGCAGTTCCATTGCTGTAATCCCACATTTAGAGACCTTCAATATGGTCCATTCAATTAAATACCTTTAGTTGAAAAATTATATTATTACAATTGTGGGGCTTCGAGGCTGTAGTCCCACAAGCAGAGATCTTCTTCAGGCCAAAATTCACTGTAATTAGAGTCATTGCTTTCAGCTCCAGCCAAATCCCATGGGGAATTGTCGTAATAGAATTTATCAAAATTTTTAGTAAGATCCATAAGAAGATCAGGCAAATCAAGAAAAGGGTCTTCGCTATTACTCCTCAAAGATGATTCTGTTGACTCTGTTTCTTCAGGAGAACAGGGCATTTCCATTAACTCATCTGTACTCTGTTTTTCCATACAATTTCTTGGTAAAATATCCAAAGCTGCAGCCTTTGCGGCTGCAGATTGAATATCTTTAGCGCATTTCGAAGCTGGTTTAGGAAATTGATGGGCTAATTCAGGGAAATTGAGTAAAGCTAAGTGACCTTTAATGGCAATTGCAGCTACATCATGTGCTCTGGCAGCCATTTCAGCAGTAGAAAAAGTACCAAGCCAAATTCTTGATTTTTTCCTCGGTTCGCGTATTTCAGACACCCATTTACCCCATCTCCGTTTTCGAACACCGTGGTAAATTGGGTGTTTTGAGTCATCAATTTTCTTGGTTTTTTCAGTACTGGATTTGATTTTCTTGTAGTGATTGGTTTCTTGATTTGATGATTTTAAGGTTATTGGTCTTTTTGTTAGAGATGAAGAAGAAGTTGTTTGATTGTTGTTGAAAATAATGGGAGATTCATCTTTTTCTTCCATGGGAGTTCTCTTAGTAGTGGGGGAGAGGAAGCTACAGAGTTAAGCTTCTTATAGTGTTTTTGGTTTTTGGACTTATTGGTACTTTTTATCTTTTTTACTTTAGATGGAATAATTCCAAAGAAAAAAAAGTGAAAGCAAATACTACTACTAAGTACTAGAGTAACTAGCTTCCACTACAATTAGGTGTCGTTTGGTTTAAAATTGAGATATCTTAAGGTTATAATTTTGGGATTAAAATCAAGATTAAAGCTTAATTAGATAGCTTGTTCCATCTCCAATAGAAGTGTCACCGAGACTTTGTAAGTTTTATAGAGTGATTGTTAAACCAATTATGTTGTATGGGGCAGAGTGTTAGCCAGTCAAGAACTCACACGTTTAGAAAATGAAGATGCTTAAATGGATGTATGGACATACTTAGAAGAGATAAAATTAGAAATGAAGATATTCAAGACAAGGTGAGAGTAACCTTTGTGGTGGACAAGATGCGGAAAGCGAAACTGAGATAATTTGAATATGTGGAAAGGACAAGAAAGCATAAATGTCTTAGAGCCCGTTTGGATTGGCTTAAAAAAAAGTAGTTTTTAAGTCAAAAATAAAAAATCAAATTGAAATGACTTTTAAGTCAAAAAATAAAAAGTAGGGATGCCTACTTTTGGTTTTTTTAAGTCATTTTAAGTTTATTTTAAGTTATTTTTAACTTTGTCAAACACTTTCTAACTTATTTTAAGTCATTTTTTTAAACTTATTTTAAGTTATTTTTATATTTGTCAAACACTTCAAGAAGTCAAAAACTGACTTAAAAGTAGGTTTGACCAACTTTTAATTTAATTCAAACACTCTTTTAATAAGGCTAATGAGGTGGGAGATATTGATAGTGATAGATATAAGGAGAGTAGAGGTAGACCAAAATATGAACAAAACATAATAATTAGATAGGACATAATATATTTTTAGTTCACCAAAAATAAGATATTAAATAAGAGAGCGCAGAGATCGAGAATTAAATGAACTCCGGCAAAGTCATTGCTGATCCATCTCTCATTGTAGCTAGGTGGATGAGGGTAAGCTTGTCTGCACGTGCACTTTTTAATTTTTAAGGTGCCTCTTTGACGAGACGAGACAAATAAAATTTAGATAGTCTGAACATATAAAAAAAAAATGTACAAATATCTCAGTAAAAAAGTATAAGGGGTGGGCTAAGATGAGCCAAGGTTGAAGTAGGTCAAGAAATATATTGGAAAGAGATGGTCAAATATAGAAAACATGACACACCTATAAGGATGTAACTCATCATGAACACACTCCTAGATAGGAGGATAAGAAGACAGAGATTAATATGTTGTCGTCTTGTTGAGTATGGTTTAGTTTCTTTATCACTATTAGTATATTATCACTCTCATACTAACACATTTTTTAAAAAATATTATCTGTTATTTCTTTTATTTCGATATAATTATATTATTTATTATTTCTACTATTCTCTTCTCTATTATTTCTGCTATCACAATGAGTTGAGAGTGTAATTGGTAGAGACCTTGAATAGGACGGGCACATGCACATGCACACTTAAAATGGAAAATAAAGAGTCACATTATTTTTATTTTTTTAAAATAACAAACCTTTCCATTTGGTGTGTCGGTTGTCTCCAAACAGCCATTTTTCATGTTTCGAAGTCGAAAAACAGTCCGAATGGGTCTCCGATGGTGAGACAATTGCAGAAAATGTTATTGTATAATTTCATGTTTTATTACTTTTTCTTAAATTTCTTGGTTAAGGAAGATGTTTTTATATTGTTTTTTCAAAAAAATCTTTTTATAATTACCTTTATTCGTTCATATCATGTTGGTAGACATTGAAATTTTATGAGACTACATGTTTAATTCGAGTTGGGACTCTACAAGGTATGTTCAGAGCTACTCAACCCTAAACCTTAGTTCATGTCTATATAAAGGGTACTATATTTCCTTGAAAAGGCATCTCAAATATTTCGTAAATTAATGAAATATTCACAAAGAGATCAAATCTAAATCAGCCTATTTCGAGAAATACGTTACTAACGGCCCTCATATTTTTCAAACTAAGATAATTTGATTTGGACTTGTCTACATAATTCGAGGGTCGTTAGTGGCGTATTTCTCGAATTAAGATGATTTGAATTTGATCTCTTTATGAATATTCCATGAGTTTGTTGAATATTTGAGATATTCGAGATCTCTTTATGAATATTGCATGAATTTGTAGTGAAATGAGATGTCTTTTCAAGGGAATATAGTACACCTTATATAGACCTGAACTACGGTTTAAGATTGAGTAGCCACCAAGAATTCTAATTGGAATTGAACACCTTGTAGAGTCCCACTCAAATTAAACACGTCTTGTAATATCCTACAAATTTTCAATGTCTACAATTACAACTCCAATTTATTATGACACACTTTGCTAGCAAACATACTGGGGTTCACAAGATAGTATATATGTTTATTTAATTTTTAATACAAATATAGAATCTAAAAAAGAATTATTAAATTCGTTCGAACTTACAAACTCCCAATTAGCTCTGCATCTGGGCATAGTAGCATGTTCCATAAAATGGGGAAAGTACCAAGTTCAAAGCATCAGCGATGACTTATTTTTTGTACCACCAAGTACCTGTATAAGCCTAAGGACAACTTAAAGTATGTTTTTAAGGACAAAATTGATTTGTCAGTGGTGAAAGTTAAAGTATTATTACTACTCTGATTGATTATGACACAAGCTAGCAAAGTCTGTAATAAAGAATTTATTCACAGCTTTTCCAGCTTGCAAAAAAATATTTATGTACATAACTTAGATTTTAGTTGTCCTGGGTTGAACAACAACTGACTACCTAATTTTTAAATTAGATTTGAATTATATGTACTAATGGTGTAAAAATAAATGTGTGATTATACAAGATTAGATGAGATAAAAAATGACCACTTTCGACGAATGATGACGGAAGGTGTTGAAAGGATACTAGGTAGACTTAAAATCATATGAAAAGATTTTGTTTCGAAAGATCTTCAAATTTTTTTTGAATCAATATATAGACTTGGCTAAAAATAATACATAATAATTAAAAGAAAAATTATTAGACTCTATTAGTTATATTACATTATTAGACCCTAGTATGCTAACTAGATAGAAGCATTATAGTAGGAAGATGTATGTGTTAGTGATATTAAAAAACTTATACAATGTCGATCAACAGTACATAATGGTTCGAGGTTCAAAATTTTCCTATTCATTCACTTATCCTATAAATATTATAAATTAATGCAACATTTTATGGGGTATATCTAGTAGAATATTTATAATTAGACTACTCATTTATTACAATTCTTGTTGAAAGATGACAGACAAAGGCATATATTTTTCACTTGAGAATTGGTAGGATGGCAATGGATCGCAGGACGGGGTGGGGCGGGTTTGAACCATATGTAAGGCAGGGCGGGAGCGGATTAAAATATATTTTTAGAAAATTTATATGAAAATGGATCAGTTGTGGGTTATAGAATTCCCTAAGTTTAAATTACACTATTTCTTTTGAACTAAAAGCAAATTTTCTTATTTCTTGTTAAATTCTTTAAGTTAACATGTTTTTTTTTTCTTTTAAATTATTTTTCTCATTTACTATAAGTTATTCTAAAATTTACTAAAGCTATTAGAATAATTTCTTGAAAATATTTCATTTGGATTAACTGGAAAAAAATTACGGAATCACGTTTCACGTCTTTTATTGGTCATTTAGTTTAGGGAAATTTTTTAAAATGTCAATATTTTAGTTTGTTATGTATCTGATTGTTTGATTTGCAAGAATACAATTATTTAATAACAGAAAGGAGAAAATCAGGGGAAATAATATTTTTTTTTAAAAGGAACATATCACTTAAAATTCTCATCAGTTATAATTTCAAAGAAATTCTCTTTCTCATTCGATTGGATCAACTTTCTTTTTTATTATGTTTTCATCGTAATTGTATACCAATAATTTTTACATTTTATGTGCTCACTTTACCATTCAAATTAAAATTGGTATTTTACTTTCATAGTGAAAACTACAAATTGTATACCAGTGATCAAAATTGTATTACATGACTGCCAAATATATTTTTCTTTAATTTGTATTACAAAAATATTACTGATTTTATCCCAATATAATCATTACATATGAATATGATTTATGAAATGATACAAGATTCTGGAAAAAAAAATAGCATACATGGTGGAAATAATACAATTTGTTGAGGAATGATACAATATTTCAAAAAAATGCAAATTAACTATGAAAGAAATACGGATACAAGATTCTGGAAAAAAAAATAGCATACATAGTGAAAAATAATACAATTTGTTGAGGAATGATACAATATTCTAAAAAAAAATTACAAATTGACGGTAAAAAAATAGGATACATCTATGCTTAAGAAATACAAATCCATTTGACATACCTATGAATGAGTACAAACTAAAAAAGAAATACAATGTTTTTAATAAAAATACAAATGTTGAGTAAAAGAAAAACAATTGACAAACAAAAATTAATATGAATACAATTCTGGTATGAATACAATTTTGCAACCTTCTTCTTTGACTCTTCTTCTTCTTCTTCGTCTGCTATGTTCCCTTTTTCCGATTTTGTTTTTCACCAAACCCAAATCTGAATCCGTATTCGCTTGTGCATTAGTAACCCTATAAGCAAAATTCGAAATTATTAAATATGAATGTATGAAAAATCAAACAATATATATGATGTATGAATGCTAATGTAGATTAGCACAATCTACTAAATCTCAAATATGAAAATAAAATCACAAAAAATCGAACAATAGTGTTTAAAAGACGAAAAATCTGAAATACATAAAAGAGGAAAATCTCACAAAATACTTGGTGAATATGAAAATAATCTAAAAAAATAATAATCGAACAATACTGTTTAAAAGACGAAAAATTTGAAATACAAAATATTTGGTGAATATGAAAACAAAATCACAAGAAATCTCAAAAAATACTTGTTGACTTCGAATTTATCTTTATCAATGGGTGAAAAATCTTTTGAATTAATTGTGAGATTTCTTGAACAGAACAAAGTGTAAGAATTTAAAAGAATTGATTTTCTTGAACAAAGAAAAGAGATAACAATGGTGAAAAGGGGAAGAGAAAAAAATGAGTGATTTGGGGTAAAACATAGAATGAGGTAAGTGGGTAATGAGGATATTCTTTTTTTATTTTTTAGCGCACAATGGAGTAAAAAAAGGTTACAATGTGGACATGATTTGAGAAATAAAAGGAAAAAGAATTAATTATATTAGGATATAATTTATTTTCTAAAATATTGACATATTGATATTTTTAATAATTATTTTAAAGTGTAGATGTTTTTAATAATTATGTTAGAAATTGTGACTAGTTTGCTAATTTTTTAATTTATGGGGCTTCAATTTATTTTAAAGAATATTTGTTTCATCATTTAATTTATTGGGCTTCAATTTATTTTAAAAATTATTTGTTGCCTATTCCAATTTGTGGCACGCATGTATCTAGGGTGGACATGGCACATATTAGAAGTTTTGGTACGATAATTTTGATTTTAAAAAATATTATATTATAAATCATGATAAATTAATTTGATATTATTAAATTCAATTTTAATATTTTGCGATAAATTGATAATCATCTCTCCCAGTGTTATATTGTTGACTATAATTAATATTTGCATTTTTTTATACGGACAATTAACATTTGCATGCTTAAACATGGATATAAAACAGAAAGGGAAAACTGACAAATTATATTAAATGAATAAGTGTAGCATTGAAAATTGATGATAAAAAAATAATAAATAAATCTTTTAGCCACATTTCTGTTTTATTAAATAAAAAATAACAAATTTATAATATGAATTCAAAAAAATTGAGTTTATAGAGATGGGGCAGAATAAATTGAGATCTTTATGAATTTAAGCCGTCTATTTCCAATAATCACCCTACCTATCCTTTTCCCCATCCTTAAGAGCATTGATATTTCAAGGAAGGAAATGGAGTAATAGAATTATCGTGTATGGTGTAACGCTACCAAATTGATGAAGAATGAGATAAATAGTTTTCCACTACTTCTCAACATATATATTTTATAATATTATTATTGTTATTGACATGTTGATTTTTATGAAAATTCATTTTATGTATACTTAGATATAAGCATGGGAGAAACTGGGATGATTGATCCCGATTGACGTCAATAATATTATTATTTATATAACTAGTATGAGTTATTTTAAGTAATAAGATATTAATCATGTGTTTGTAATACATTAATTTGATTGAATTCTAAGAAATTTCATTTACTAATATAAGAATTTTGGATAGTTTAATTTAAATTCTAAAATATTTCTACTGTTAAATAGAAGAGATCCCTTTTTATCTTATTTATTTCGGTATTTTTGAATTAATAAAAAATAAATCATAATTCACCATTATTTTTTTTTAGCCCCC
Source organism: Solanum etuberosum (assembly GCA_029582245.1). NCBI lineage: Eukaryota > Viridiplantae > Streptophyta > Magnoliopsida > Solanales > Solanaceae > Solanum > Solanum etuberosum. Next base: position 41,776 of record JAJONR010003358.1, on the reverse strand, counting down.
TTTACCCTTGAGACTTAAGTGGAAGCCGATCACAAAAAATGTGAGAAAATATTTTATGTATTTATATAAAAGAATTTAAAAACTAAGAAAAAAAAAACTCCATCCTTTTGTTCCCCAATTTTGTTTTATTAATTCAGATTCTCGTGGCATAAGGCCAATTAAAGAGAGAATTGCTTGCTAATTATTATCAATTTTTTTTTTCATTTTCAGAGTTTGAATCTAAAACCTCTAGTTAAGAGTGAAAGGATCTTATATCGAGAGGAGGATTCATTATTTGAATTTTATGGACAATTTTACTGAACCTATTAAAATTTTAAAATTGTTGATTTAGACCTATTATTTTTTATAATTTTACTGATGTTTACATATATTTATACTATACATAAAAAATATTGAATTTAAATGAATTCGATATTATACAACTGCATCTTCCCCAACCTATATCCATCCAATCACAATCTTTCCTAGTGTGTACATGTCTTCAACATAAACTTGGCTAAACATAATTCCTATTGAACAACCTCGTTTTATAATTAGGTATGCTACATGCATGTAGTTTTTAGCAATATCTGTTAATACTTGGACTTTTTCTTTTTCAATATTGACTCTCATAATTAATACTTCTAGTAAGTTACATGATTGAATAATTTTAGCACTAGAATTAATGATGGAGAGGTAAAACCAGTTTTATTAATGACAAAATAGCCAAAGAGTAGCTAGCTAGTACATATATTCTTGGTATAAAGTACAGAAACCCAATAATTTGGCTGTAATTATATCCTTTCTTGAAAATTTCTCAAATTGAATTTTTGAGAATTTGGGGATACATTGCTCCTTCACCCAATACATCGCAAACTATACATAAGTTATGTTTGAGATATATAAGTTATGTATCAGATATATAACTACTAATCAGATTCATATTAATTTAGGTTTGAAATAATTGGAATTATGTATTAACAATTATATTTGTACCAGATACATTATACACAAACAAAGTTATAATGTATCTGATAGAGGTAGAGTGATGTATCCGAATGTTAAGAAAGAAAAAAAAATGAATTTTTTTATAACTAATTCAAATTAAAAATTTTTAAAAATTATGTTATGTTAAGTCGTGTGAATACTTCATTTTCCGGCGTATGGCCTGGTCCATCTCAAAAGAGATCCTTATGTTAAGACACATGTCAACAATATAAATATAAGGTTTTTAAAATAATATTTTTAAAATAAATTCAAATTGATTAATTTGTATTTCTATCATTTTCAGATGGGATAAAGTATAGTGTAAATGGGATACTAGCTTGTCATCCAAGTCTTGGTCCATTGACTTTAATCATTCTCTGCATGTTGTACTGAACTATAACCTACCAAAAGATTTGCATGCTTTCTTTTCTTTTTTTAATAAGTTTCAATTTATATGACATAGTTTAATTAGTCAAATGATCATTACATCCATATAACTTTAAAGCTTTAAAACTTATCGTCTCAACATACTATAATATTTGTGTGCAACAAGGAAGCATTGTAATTGTGTGTTCGGTATAATTCAATAATATGAATATATAATCAAATTCAAAATTCAGTAAGCAAGAAGACTTATAATTTAAAATTTATAAATTATAAATTTTGCGAGTCTCTATTTGGGTACTGACTATAAAGGTGGTCATTAAGGATGAAATAAAAAGATATAAGTTAATTTTTATGTTTTATAAAGTATCATTTTTTTTCTTTTTTAAACGAAGGGAGTAATAAACAGACAAACAACAAAGTATACCTGGATGTGTAAATTACTCCTACTTTGGATCGTTTTAATTAATTAATATCGTATTCTTTTGTAGGTTTAGTGTCAAAGAATAGTCAAAGTAATTATCTCACCTTTTTTCTTTTTTATTATTTCTTATAATTTACATAAAAATGTTTGGAATTTGGTCTTGACACTTTAAATTTTTTTAATATCTTTGTTCTTGTACATGAATAATATATTTCACTTTGCAGAATTTAGCTTTATTCCTCCTATCACAATGTTAATTATTTACTAATTTGGCACAGTGATCCCTTTAATATAAATTATCAAACATGTGATTGTATAATGTGTATTTATTCGAGCGATAATATAAAAAAAGATCGGAATGAAGTGAGAGACCGGAGACAGGATAAAGAGTCTAGTTGATTGGACTTGACATTGAAATGAGCAAAACGAAATTAGGATTTGACCGGGAAAAACCAAATTTTCTCCCCTATTTGGAGGGTCTTTAATTTGTACTTAAATTGTCCTAATTATCAGACCTGCAGATACTATATTTTATTGCAACCATGAAAAGCACATTTGATTTGATTAATAAGGATAACTTCTATATATTGCTAATTAACATGACACCACAAAAAGGAAGATTAAAAAAAAAAGAGAATAATTAAGAAACTAATCATGAATGTTGAACTTAATTATTTTCTGACTGTTGATGTTGTGTGTTCTTTTTTTGGGGATGTTACAGCTCTAGACAATTAACTAAGATAATCGAGTATCTTTTATCACAATGGGAAGAACTTTAGTTAAATTTGAGAATTGTAAATATGTGGTTGGCTAAATCTTAGAGGGTAACAAGTCCTATCAAAATTACCATGCCTTTGGACCACATTTTATTATTATTATTAATCCGCGCAACTCAACTATTTCACTAGGCATGACTAGTTTAAATAAATATTAAACAACTCTACTCATTAAAATTTAGATAGACCAGAAAAAAAATGGTTAATCGAGTATTTGAGTCTACTTTTATTAGGATTTGAAGAGTCTCCAAACAATGATAAATTTATCTATGTGTAAATTATAGGATCACAATTTAAACGATGAAATTAGTCGACATTAATACTTACATCAGAGTAGACTGACTACATTCACCATCTCCGGATTTGACTTATCCTTAAACCTGGCCTGTTGAATGAGTAATACTTCGTATATCAAACTATTTTTTTTCGTTTAATCTTTATTATGATTTTTACTTTGCTTCACTACTTAATGACGTGATTTAGTGATCAATGAGTTCGTAGAAATTTTGAAATCATAGTTCGATATTTAATTGAGATGAAAATACTAGTTAATTTCTTCTTATATCTACCTAATATTAATAATAAAGTTACTTGATGGAAATACTAATTTCTTCTTATATCTATTTGACTAATATTAGTAGCAAAGTTACTTAATATCAATACTGATGAAAATAATAGATACTGGATGATCCAAACACCATCATTAAAAATATAAAAGATATTTTTCACTTGCTTCACTGACTAGAATTTCTTGATGGTTTAGTTACTTATTAGAGTAGGGTGGGGAGTTTGCTGTATATAGGGTGGGGGATTAAAAAAAAAATGGAAACAAGAAAAAGAGGTAAAAATGCATGAAAAGCAAAAGAGGATTTCAACGATTAAGAAAAAAAAAAGTAATTTAAACCCTGCCTTTTATTTTCTGTACATTTTTAATATTTTCTATTTCAGCATATTCAGATAATAATAGTCAGCTTGTGTTTTTATTAATACAAAAAAAATCCTAAATATTTTCTAATTTCATGTGGTAAAGGTAAACTAATCTGAAACGTCACGTGTCATAGTATATATAGCAATTAGTTGTAATTTCCTTTAATTATACAACGTATTTTTATCTTAAATTTGGACGTAGTCGATGAATTAAATTGAGATGATAGATGAGCTTAAATGAAGTAATTAATATGATAAACAAAAACTATATATATAATGTACTTCAATTTATTTAGAATTGAGGTATAACAATAATTGTAATTATATATCATATATCAATTTAGAGGGTTATCTGATTATTTTTTTATTTTTCACTCGATATTTAGTCTCATTTCCGATGGTGATTAGGGGGGGGACTCTCCTAAGTCCCAACAACAAAAAGTTTCATTCGCAAAAACTTAAATTCAAAATATTTAATTAATAATAAAGGAATTTTAATCATTCCATTACGATTCGTGTTGATATATATATATGACTATTTGTTATCAATGTAAACCAATTTAGTGGTGTTGGTGTGTTTTATTTATCATTTGACACAACCAATAAATTGTATTACTAGAATATTAAGGAAATTAATAAGCTGACATATATCGAAAGAGAAAGGATAATGATGTTATGTGTCACTGTTGTAAACAAACAACAATTAATATATCTTAGCTTTATTAATTATTACCATGTGAAAGTCTTATTCAATCCATGTTTATAATTAAATGCTTCAAATGTTCATGTTTCTCTCAACTATATAGTAATGTAGGCAGGGGAAGATCTAGACTATTGATCATATCACACAACATTTTTTGCTTAGACTTGAGATTTATTTTATTTTAAAAAAAAACACTCATTCAATATATATATATATATATATATATATATATATATATATATATTTGTATATTTTATAACTAAAATAAGCTATAAGTTTAATATAAGTTCAGAAATTATAAACTAATTCGAATTTTGACTCTACTTCTGAATGTCTATACATAGGTAATCTTATTTATGATACAAATGATTGATTCAATAATTTGAGTTTGTGATCTATGAAATTAAAAACACTCATTCAATAATTCGAAGGCTCTACTTCGTACACGAGCCATATATATAAAAAATGAAGAAATATCCTTGTCTCATTGGATAGAACAATTTTTTTTAAAAAAAAAACAAATTTATCACTAGACAGTGTCTAGCAGTCTTTTATTAAACATAAAGAATATCAATAGGGATAAGTACATGCAAGAGGCTAGGTCTTACCTTGCTAATCCTAATAGAATAGAATATGAGTCTATGATTTGTTGCTTTTTTTTTAATTAAAAAAAAAGGCAAGAAAAGAAAATGGAAAGTGATTAAATTATTCACATGTTCTTTTTTTTTTCCAGAGAATATAAGCTCTGATTTGCAGAAGAATTAAAATATTTTATTTACTAAAAGAAGTACATAAAACCTGCCAAACATCGTGCATAAAATGATAAATTCCACATGATTCCATGTTGTACTTTCTTCCATTGTTGGTAAATTAGGATTCCCCTGGAGTCTTATTTTTACCAAAAGAAGCAAGCTAAATCATATTCCCTAGCAATTTTTTAAAATAAAAATGAAGAGAAGTAAAATCAAGAAAACGATTCATTCATCAGTTATTTATAATGAGCCAAAATACAAAATATGACTGTCAATTCCCTACTCATTTATTTTATTTTGTTACATAAACAAAAAGATGAGTAAAAATTTAAATCATTCATGAGTTACGTGACTTAAATATGTTATCGCACCTTCTCAATTTAGCAAATCTTCTTTATGCTTGTGTCTTTCGTTTGCTAAAAAGTTGACATATTGATTTGTCACCCTTCATGTATGTGTAATTGTGAGCTTTTAATAAATATTTGCAATCTTCAATAATAGCTTCTAGAGAGTGACGTTATATATTCTCCTTATTGATAAGCTTGAAAACAAATAGATAGTCGATATCCAACATCATTGGCCAACTGTAACTTTTTTTTTCTTTTTTGATGCTCCATAGTTCTGCGACGGTTCCATTGTTGTAGTCCCACACAAATAGAGATCTATAACATTCATGCATCAATTCATTTTTCGTCGAAAAATTATATTATTACAATTTACAGCCGTGGGACTTTGAATGCGGTTTCATGGCGGTAATCCCACAAATAGAGATCTTCTTGAGACCAAAATTCACAGTAATTAGAGTCATTGCTTACAGCTCCAGCCAAATCCCATGTTGAATTATAGTAACAAACTTTATCAAATTTTTGAGAAAGATCCATAAGAAGATCAGGCAAATCAAGAAAAGGATCCTCATTATTACTCCTCAAAGATGAAGATGATGATTCTGTTGACTCTGTTTCTTCAGGAAAACAGGGCATTTCCATTAACTCACCTTTACTCTGTTTTTCCATAAAATTTCTTGGTGAAATATTCAAAGCTGCAGCCTTCGCGGCTGCAGATTGAATATCTTTAGCACATTTCGAAGATGGTTTAGGATATTGATGAGCTAATTCAGGGAAATTGAGTAAAGCCAAGTGACCTTTAATGGCAATTGCAGCTACATCATGTGCTCTGGCAGCCATTTCAGCAGTAGAAAAAGTACCAAGCCAAATTCTTGATTTTTTCCTCGGCTCTCGAATTTCAGACACCCATTTACCCCAGCTCCGTTTTCGAACACCGTGGTAAATTGGGTGTTTTGAGTCATCAATTTTCTTGGTTTTTTCAGTACTGGATTTGATTTTCTTGTATTGATTGGTTTGTTGTTTTGATGATGTTAAGGTTATTGATCTTTTTGTCAGAGATGAAGAAGAAGAAGTTGTTTGATTGTTATTGAAAATAATGGGAGATTGATATTTTTCTTCCATGGGAGTTTTCTTTTTCTTGAGTTAAGTGAAATATATGAAGAGAGGCTTCTTATAGTGTTTTGGTTCTTGGACTCATTGCCACTTTATTTATCTTTTTTTACTTTAGACCCAAAGAAAGAGAAAAAAAGTGAAAGCAAATTAATTTATTTGTACTAAATTTCTTTTTAGTTTCGTTTAAAAAGTTACCTTATCCAGAATAGTCATTCCTCATTTATATTCACGTGTCGGAACAAGTTTCTTCTTCCATCCCATAAACCTTATAGGCTCGTGATTAGTTATCTCAAGATTGTTATTTCAAAATTTTCCGTCCATTTCCTTAAATATACACAATTTTTTCCGTAATAGTCAAATTCGTTGATTTTAAGGTAAAAATCGAAGTCATTCGTTGGTTTTTACCTGATTTTCAATCTATTTTTTTGTAGTTTCTCTTTCCACTTTGGCTGTGATATTTCCTTTAAGCATTTTAGGGATAGATGGGCCAAATTCATCCTAGTTCATAGGTACAATATCTTAGTAATCAATAAAGAAAACAAAGTTTGAAAAAAGAAACTAAATATTATGAATAAAGAAAACAAAGTATTTTATTGATTAAAAAGAAAAAAGAAACTTGGGTGCTTTTTGGACAATTCAATATGTTTGGGTGCCCAGTTATAAGTGATGGTGATTGATTGAAGCTTTAACTAGAACTATTTTACTTGCCACACTGGAAAACAATTTTTATAGAGTCATTTAATTTGAAGATGAGTTATATTGAGATAAATTATATTGAAATTAAAACTTTTTTTTTTCAATTATCAATATGAATTCTGTTTACATAATCATCTATTAGTCTATTACCTTGATTTTAAGCTTATTTGAAGATTTAATGTACGACACACTATCATTCATAATTTATGATTATCAAAATCCACTGATTTCTCATTTTCAAGTTATGAATAAAAGTAACTAGCTAATAGACAGGCAAAAATAATAAATCGAACTTCAAATCATCTCTATTATCTGGTCAACCAATGACTCTTGATATTAATTATTGGATTCAATGTACAAGTCCACGCAAATTTTCAAAAAAGCATCAAGCCACTAAAAACATTTTATATATCACAAATAGTTTTTCTTTGGGAGGGATTATTTCGAAAACCTCCATCCAAATTTGACGTCATACTATTAAGTTTTGTTTAATATATTATACTTACTTTCTTTAATTTTGTTTCTTTCCAATAATTTCTTCTTTATAATAAGTGGCAGTAAGTATTCAGAAAAAAACGACAAATTAATCTTCCCCACATGAAGCACGAGTTAAGATAATATCATTAAGTATCTATAGTAGATATCAAAATTACTGAGGCATTATGACATTTTGACCTAATCTTTTACTAAAAATGTTAGTCTAAAATCTTAATCAAGTCTTTTGCTTTTGTGCCTTTTGACTTTTTTTTTTTTTTTAATTTCATTACATGATCTTTCTTTTTTGTCTTTTTTTGTTTTTTTGTGGTTGTGGCTACAAACTTGGAACAGGAGCAAAGCACAAAGATTAAAAAATCTAGATTGTGCATGGATGGTGTTGTATTATAATTGGTTTTATATTAAGTCATCATTAGACTAATCACCATTCAAACATTTTAACTACTTTTAATTTATTACCATGTAAACTATTTTTTTTCCCAAGTATATATAGGAGCTAGGAACTATATAAGAACGATTTTTTTTTTAATGGAGAATGACCATCGAACCTATAATTATTGCATAAAAAATTATTTGTATTTAATGCTTATATCAAGCTAATTAGTACATAATATGTGTTTGTACATAAACTTTCAGCACTTGATTATTAATTAATGAAAGGTAGGGGTCGTTTGGTTAGCATAATAATTTCATTTTCTTGTATATTTGCTGAAATCTTACCACAATAACTAGTGAAAGGTAGGGGTTGTTTGGTTAGCGGACTAATATATCCTATGCCTAGAAAATGGAACAAAATAATATCAAATTGGATGGAATTAAGTTTGGGATAAAATTGATATTTATTTGATTGAAGGTATAAATTTATGGATATCCCACCTTATTCTATGATCAAACAACTTCTTAATGCTCCTCCTTTTTGTTAGAGTACTACCTACTCCTTCCATTCGCTTTTATTGGTCCACTAAGATAACATAATTTTATCTCAAGTTTATTGTCACAATACAATACAAACAGTTGTAGTTATATATCTGTTTTCTGCAATTCTTCATTCACAATCTAGCAGTCTGCAGTTGTTGCTTGAGTAGTGGCCTGATATATTCATGGAAGCCATCAGGTATATCCGATTCGTTGAGAGGATCCTTCCACGCAGCCTCATACAGTTTCGGGTACACATTTCCATCATAACGTCCAAGAATTGAACCAAGGAAGTGATCGGTATGGTTAAATGCATCAACCAACGATACAACATTTGGACGAACCTGATCATATTAAAGAGTAATAAAAAATAATCCACCCCAACAAATTAAACAGGAATGACAGATAACAAATTCAACGAGACGAACCTGAGTATACAAGGCCCTGAGCTGCTCATTAGCAAATAACCCCTGCTTTGAGGTGATGTAGCCAGTCGCGAGGAAATCTCCTTGATTTTTGTGAAGTAGGAAGAGTGCATAGATGCTACAAAGCACCTCCAGCTGTTGCTTAACGCCTTCCCCTGGAATGTCTTGTTGCAACTTTTCGATAAACCTTCAATGAGATGAAAGACATGTAAGAATTAACAAAAGTTCTCAACATATATATCCAGGAGATCAAATTTCCCAATATCGCAAAGCTTACTTGGAGACAACAATCAACTGACAATGAGCAAGTGCTGCTTCAACTAAATCAGGTGCAAGTTCTTGAAAGCCTAGAGAAAGGAGGGTAAAGCAAGGAAGTTCTTTAACCTACTCGATCGATAATCAAACTTTTACAAAGCAATTGAAAAAGACTTAAATCTGAGTATACCATCTTCTGGACTCTCAAACTTGCTAAGATTCTGAGCACAAGCAACAGACATTCTGGCAGCCCTTGCTTCAAATGCTTCCAATATTGCACTAGGTTTTAGCCAGTCCTTGGCTGCCGGAGATGGAAAACAACCACAACTAGTGATCTACTTTTACACGGTTGATGTTATGCAAGTAAAAGCGAGGAACATAAGAAGATCTACTAGCCTGTTTGGCCAAGCTTTTGGAAGGAAATAAGTGTTTCTAAAAAGTAACAAAAATTGTTTTTTCAGAATCTGAAAAAAAAAGTAGTTTTTCACAAAAGTATTTTTCAAATTTATTGGTCAAACACAAACTGTTTCTCATCAAAAGTACTTTTTTGATAAGCACTTTTTAAAATAAACTGATTTTAAAAGCTCGGTCAAACAGGATATACATATACTAATATCACAAGTGTAACTATAATAATGAAGGATGATCTGCAAGGATTTACCTTGTTCCACATCAGAACGGCATTGCATCAAGTGTTCAATTTTCCCCATATAAGCTATGGTACCCGTTGGCTTCTTTCCGGAGCTCAGCTGTGAAACAGTCTTCATAAGAAACCTTGCAACCTACATGAAACACAACATGGTTCATAGTGGAGTGTTAGATCTAAGAAAGCACTTGGAAACGCGTATATATGTCAAACTTCATATGAAAATTAGCTTTTACCTGAAGTAATAGCACGACGTTATCTCCTTCAAATGTACAGGCAGGGACATAAACGGCATATAATTCTGGAAGTCCACTGCTACAGAGATAACCATGACCTCCACACAACTTTCGGCATTCTTCGATTCCATCCTGGAATAAAAATTGCATTCAGGCAAGACACTAGTTATGTTAGATGGCGCGATATTGTATTCAAATCAATAGTCAGAATTAAATCGTCACTACTCACAGCAGTGGCAGTGGTTGTCAAAGACTTTATTCCTGCTGTAGTCGCGTGCAACTCAGGCAACATTGAGAAATCATTTGCTTGCAGTCTTTGAGTTACATCAGTGTAAAACCATTTCAGCCACTCACCAACAAATCTGAAGGCATATGCAGAAGCTAACAAGGGGAAGAGCCTGCTTTGCTGAGTTTTGTAGTCAATCACCTGCATAAACGCGTGAAGAAAGAGCATTAATCAAAACTTGATGGCTAAGTGCAGTCACCAGACACTATTACTTGACTGGGAAAAACATAAACTGTCCAATATGAGTATGCTATAAATGGAATGCAGGAACAAAAGATCAGAACCAAATTACCTGAATTTCTTGTCCACCATTTTGAGAACCAAATTGTCTACGAACAGCACTATATCTCGTTGCAATACACACAGCCCGAGACAAAGCACCAGAAGCATATGTTACAAGTGCTTGACGAACATATACCATGGACACGTAGAGAAGTTGTCGAGGAACATCAGATTGGACATATTTTCCGTCCTTGGTAACTTGTGCAGCCCTGAAATTTTAGGATCAAATATAACAACTATTGTGTTCATCATGAGAAGCTGAAACTTGAATACCAGCAAAAGGAAAAGCACAAACCTCATCAGCATTTGATCTCTTGGAATGCGCACGTGATCAAATCTTAGTACCCCATTATCCATGGTATTGTATGCCCCGTTTCCAAATTTTGTTCCAATATCTCCGACAGTAATGCCTGGAAGAGGTTTGTGGTCCTCCAAGCTCCGTAGTTGGACAATAAAACCTGATATATGAATAGTCAATAAAATGTAAGTGCATATTTACTGAAAGTTTGACATGCATCACTGTTTTGTGACCTGAGAATCATTGACTTACCGTTAATCCCATGATCTTTACCATCTGTTATAAGACGAGCATACACAATCGCATGGGTAGAGACTTTACCCAATCCACCAGGCCACCACTATTGACATTGTAACAACGATCAGGGAAATTCACTTATGAGCAGGCCATTTCAGAATAGCACATTGAACAGATAAACAAACTAGCAGCAGGCCAAAGATGTCATATAGGACACATATCTTGCATAACAATGTATCATATAGTTTGAGCATCACTCCTCAAAATTTTTAAAAAATGGAAATTTTTTTTTGCGAAAAACAGAAAAGCAAGTGTAGGACAATTTTCACCTTGCTTGACGTCAGTGTTGGACTATGAATGACAAATTGATCTGTTCGGGGATCAAATGTGGCAGTGGTTTCAAGGCCTTGCACATTGGACCCATGTCCAAGTTCAGTTTGAGCATAGCAGCCAATAATTTGCATCTTGTATGCCAAGGGCAACCACTTTTTCAGTTGTTCCTTTGTGCCCTGTCCTTTTATAGCGGGTATAAACAGTCCCTAACGAAGAAAAACAGTGGCTGGTGAGCCGTAATCCCAGGGCCTGAAGCAAATGAAACTCGAAGGGGAAAAGACTAGAATCTTTAAGCAAATTAGCATATGTAAAAATAGAAGTCAAACAAGAGGTTACTACCAAATGAGAATCAATAAAAGCAGGCTCATCGACGAAATATCTTAACCTTTCTGCTTCTTCTTCTGCAGAAATGACAATTCAAGCTAATCAGCAAACAGTGACAAACTTCAGTTAGATGCCTCTTTTTTGGTAGAAAACATTTGAAAAATATTAAAAACTAAAATGAAGTCATACCAAAGAGCTGAAGATCCATGATGTGTTTCCATGAGTATGCTGACTTCCTCAGAGTGTTCTTAAATAGTTCTTTCCTAGGAAGCATCGTCCTTTCCTCCTTACTGAAGCCCTGTATCCCACGATGACACTCGATAAAGATTAGAGACAAATCCTGATTCATATCCAGCAACAACAACAACAACATACACAGTGTGATCCCATAAGTGGGGTCTGGGGAGGGTGGAGTGTATGCAGACCTTACCCCTACCTTTACGGGGTAGAGAGATCGTTTCTGATAGACCCTCAGCTCAAGAGAATCGTTATTCAGAAATATCACTGACAGCCATACCCAAAAAAAAAAAATCCAACAAAAAGGGGTCAAAACATAAGTTTAAATAATGGGGAGAAAAAAATGAATTACAGGATCATCAGCAACAAGCTTGGAGATATAATCTGAAACTTCAAAAGCACGGCGAGAACCAGCCCAAACAATTTTCATCTCATCAACATTGAACTCAGCTTTCTTCCTCTCTTCAGCCAAGTAATCTATACCCTCCATCTCTCTCTCTCTCAAGGATGAAACAGAATACAAAATCCAATCTTGGATAGTTATAACAAAAAGGAGAAGGGGGTTCAGATTGAACACTTTAGACATTTTCATGTGTGCTATGTATAGCTAGATATGGTACCAGTTGTGGTTCATTGAATTTGCTTCACTAATAGACTCACGTTTCGACTTTGATCATTATAGACTAGTGCCAAGATTGATAGTTGCAGTATGTGGTTGTACAATCATTCTTACATAGATTCTTTTTATTCTTTAAATAAACATTAACATTTTTAAGCTAGTAATCTAGCTGAGTGACCATTGAAGTTACTCGTTGGACAAGGCAACACCAACAACTAGCAAATTAAAATACATCAATATGCACAGACTCGTTGCACAAGCGCTATTACTATGGGCTTGTAGACAGAGACCGAGCTACGAGTAGAACTCTATGGGTTCTAAATTATAGGATAGCGATATCTATGTTAAATAACTGAATTCTGAATTTAATTTCTGTTCATATTTGATGAATTTCTTAAAACGAACCAAATATAATGTTTGGACTAAAGCTGACATTCTAGCTCCGCTGCTGCTGGTAGATCAGAAGAGATGCACCAAATACAAACAAATACAAACCATGATTAAGGGCATCTTACTTTCCTTTCTAATCCGTTCCAAAAAGAACGTACTTTTCCTCTTCTTTTTTTCACAGGTCTACAGAGCATTTTGGAAGAACACAAGATTCAAAAAGTAATCTCACAACAATAACTAGTGAAAATTACTATTCTAACTTCTAACCCTCCAAATTTCATGTTATTTTCTTATTATTTTGTTTTTTTTAAAGAAAAAAAATCTTATTTTTAAGAATAATTAACTTTATACATCCAGCTGAATATCAGATTTTTTTATTTATTTGAATCAACTTTGTTTTCACTCATATTCGTTCTTTTTAAAAAGAGAAGGAAATAAACAGATAAGAAAGCTATAATTAAAGGAAATTAAAAGGTGAAATAATTTTTCACAAGACACAAAATGTTATGACTTATTTAAGTGTAAGCTATAGGCAATAATTCATTAGTAGAAAGCATAAAACCTTTTTGGCATAGATTGCATGATAGACTGTGTTAAAGTAAATCATAAATCAGACAGATTATATAGGATGCTTGTTAAAAATAAAAGGCTCCAAATACCAGGGAACTAATTTTAGAGGCAAAAATTAAACTATTCTTATTCATAATTCTGGGAGGAAAAAAAGCTAAAGCATACATTACAGTATCCTTTCAAAAGTTCAATAATCTTATTCAAAACAACAAAATATTATCAGTCACCACTTTATAGTCATAAAGGATGTTGCTATTTCAAAATCTAATTTATTGGCACAGCACAGAACAACAGTTCTACTATGTGAGTATTTGCTGCAGTTCTTGTGCTTCACAGCTTAGCAGTTCGTAGTTGCTGCTTGAGTAGTGGCCTAATATATTCGTGGAAGCCATCTGCTATGTCTGATTTGTTGAGAGGATCCTTCCATGCAGCCTCATACAGTTTTGGATAGACGTTTCCATCATAACGTCCAAGAATTGAATCAAGGTAGTGATCGGTATAGTTAAATGCATCAACCAGTGATATAGCATTTGGACGAAGCTGATATTAAACAGGAACTGGATCAGTGAAAACAATTCCACCCTAGAAATACAGGAATGACAGAATAAGTTTAACGAGACGAACCTGGGAATACAAGGCTCTGAGCTGGTCGTTAGCAAGCGACCCCTGCTTTGAGGTGATGTAGCCTGTCCATAGAAAATCTCCTTGATGTTTGTGAAGAAGGAAGAGCGAATAGATGCCACAAAGCACCTCCAGCTGTTGCTTAATCCCTCTACCAGGAATGTTTTGTTGCAATTTCTCGATAAACCTTCATGAGATAAAAGAAGTAATGGTAAACAAAGGTCTAAATTCCACAACCTTGTCAATCAAATTTCGATAAACCTTCATGAGATACAATTCATGCATTACAAGACAAATTAAAACTCTTATCAACAAATTCACCATTTTCAGCAAGCCGGAGTGAATACATTTTGATCATTTAAACCAAATACAGCTGAAGAACGAATAGTCAATACAGTAAATTATGTGATCTTTCTATTTGGACAGTTCATATTTATAGTAACTTATGAAAAGCAAATTTTTGTTCGCAGGGTCATGACATTGTTTGGCATTTCTCTAAGAAGAGAATGCAGTAAAAAAAGCTTACTTGGACACAACAATTAATTGACAATGAGCAACTGCTGCTTCAACTAAATCAGCTGCTAGTTCTGCAAAGCCTAAAAAAAAGGACAAAGCAAGAAAATTAGAAATTGAAATTTGGTTGCGAGGAAAATGCACAGAGTGATCGTTAAATTAAACAATTGCAGCTGAAACTACATGAAGAAACATTAACCTAGACAGTAATAAAAAAATACAGAAGTGAAAAAGAAAGCAGCAGAAACTTAAAAGTGAGTACCTTCTTCTTGATTCTCAAACTTGCTAAGATTCTTAGCACAGGCAACAGACATCCTGGCAGACCTTGCTTCAAATGCTTCCAATACTGCACTAGGTTTCAGCCAGTCCTCGGCTGCAGAAGATGGGAAAACCACAATCAGCAACTAACTTTGTGTTGGTCAGAAAACACAGGAGGATATTTGAAGGGTGAAACAACAGGCCTTCTCACATGGTTGACATTATGCAAGTAAAAACGAGGAAATTACACGAACTAATATCACAAGTGGATCCTTTTCCTAACGCAACTGCCACTACAATAAGTACTTTCAGAACGAATTGTAACTATGACAATGAAGGATCAGCTGCAAGGAGCCAAGGACTTTACCTTGTTTCACATCAGAACGACATTGCATCAAGTGTTCAATTCTTCCCATATAAGATACGGTACCTACTGGCTTCTTTCCAGTGCCCAGTTGTGAAATGGTCTTCATAAGAAACCTTGCAACCTACATGAAACACCGCATGGTTCATAGTGGAGAACGGGATCTAAAATATTATATTAGGATTAGAACACTACGCATTAAGTCTACATAAAATAGATAAGCATTATTGCAGTTCACTTGCTTTTGGGAGAAATAGACAAAACACCCGCAACAGAATCACCATTGTGAAGCCACATGCAATCTCACAAAATTTAGTATAGGAAAGGTTGCTCAACCACCGATTCTATAAACATTTAAATTTGTCCATTGATTTTAAGAAAATCAACCTGCTATCATCAACTCTTTCTTATCTACTTCCTCCATTCCAAAAAGATTACCTTAGTCTCCTCTGTAACAAAAATGATCTCAGTACTTAAAAGTGACAAAATGTACCTTGGTTCAGCGACTGCACAATATCTAGTTCCAAACACTGATTGACTTAATTATAGAACATCTATAACTTCTGAAAGATCATGATAAGTGAGGGAAGAAGTACAGGAGATAGGAAATACTATATATAAGAATTTTACATTTTCCAGAAATTCCTCAATACTTCTTTGCTGGTTCTCTTATTTTACAAAAAAAAAGATTAAATTGAACCGTAAAAACCAGAAACAAGACTACAACTGCTGGATATTTTTTTAAAAAAAAATCAATGAGAAACTCAAGCTTAAAGGATTTATGTTTTTATTTATTTGTTCATTTTGATGGTACTGCACCCAAAAAGGTATATATGATTGACAGGCTTAAATGACCGCAATGGAACCAGCTGAGCTAAAGGAATCTCTAACTCCACACCATCACTTTATAAGAACTTCAAAATTTTGGAATAAAATGGAAACTAGCAAAATTTTGATCTTTCCCTTTGGATGAGTGGAAGGCATAGAAAAACTGAGAACTGGTATGTCAAACTCCATACAAAATTTAGTTTACCTGTAGCTGTAGCACGACATTATCTCCTTCATAAGTACAGGCAGGGACATAAACGGCAAATAATTCTGGAAGCCCACTGCTACAAAGATAACCATGACCTCCACATAACTTTCGGCATTCTTCAATTCCATCCTGGAATGAAATGCAATCACACAAGAAGCATGTTATGTTAAATGGTATGATATTGGATTCAAATCAGCACTTAGAGAATTGCTTTTCCTCCATTTTATAACGTAACAGTTCTTTCTTGAAGCTAAAGAGGAGCAGGTCCAAATTAAACTCTTTTGTCAGACAAGAAATTTGACTATTTATAAGCAGTACAAGCCACCATTGAAGAAAACCTAATTGCTAATCTCTTAGCCTAATACAAATGAAGATTGTTTAGGAGACTACATTGTAGCAGACAAATCAATCATAGCAGAGCCTTAACCTGCCAAACGGTACAAGTTGTAAGAACAAAAACTCTAAGACATATATTTTTCTGATTAGGCTTTCCGCATGCATATTATAAAATTTTACTTTTTACAGAAATTGACATCTATGTTGTTAGGTATATGGATGACTCATGTAAAAAACTTAGAATGATAACCCAAAAGGCCCAGACAAGGATGACAGCATCCATGACTGGTTGTAAAAGGGCAAGAAAGTAAAGGTCGGTGGACAATCAAAGTTGTTGTCAGCACTTACAGCAGTGGCACTGGTGGTCAAAGACTTCAATCCTGCGGTACATGCATGTGCCTCAGGCAATGTTGAGAAATCATTTGCTGCAAGTCTTTGGGTGACATCAGTGTACAACCATTTCAGCCACTCACCAACAAATCTGAAGGCATATGCAGAAGCCAACAAGGGGAAGAGCCTGTTTTGTTGAGTTTTGTAGTCAATCACCTGCACAAAGCATGTGCCATGCAGTAGGAGCATTAATCACAACTCTTAAAGCTGATAAACGATGACGATGTGCAGTCACCTGACAATATTAACTTGACTGGGAAAAACATAAATCTATGATGTTGAGCCAAGTACTATGGAATACATGGAAAACAAATTTTGTACTATTGAGGTGCCAAAAACTTCATCAAGTTCAGTCAGCAGAGAAATTCTTTTCTCGGAGTCACATAGGACTAATGAATGTGAGTTACTTAAGCCATAAGATTCCTAGGCACTACAGTAGTCTGCAATGTCCAAAAATGTTGGGGCAGATCAATTGGCTTTGCTGGGAGATGTTTTGGTAAAAATATCACATGTGCAATGATTTACATCAGCCTACAGATGAAACACCTCATACCTTCGGGCTATGGTTTGAACCATTTGTCGATCAGAATTCTGCTTCTAAAGAGCACGGACAGAAAATTTCGCCGAGATGTGACCGCATCTCATATTTGTGAGTCGCATCTCACACCACATATCAGTCAAAATGGTCGGGATTTAACTATTTGTATTTCCTCAGATACTTTCATGAGCACTTGAGTCATTTAAATTGTGTTACTTAAAGAATGTTTTATGTCAAAAGTTCACTTACGTTTCCCCCAATGAACTGATTTGTGATGAAAGATGAAAATGTCAAGGTCAGTTTTATGATGAGAATCTTTTAATTCCTTCCTTGCTTATTATGATTCTTTGGCTATCCTTTCAGTCCATGTACCTCTATTACGTTTCATTCTGTCATATTCCATAATACATACAGTGCAATTCCATATGTATTTACTCCCCTTTTGCCAGGGCGCTGCATTTTTAAAAAATGCAGACTCAGGTACTAAGACAGACGATCAAGCAACACGTTAAGTTCCTACATTCAGCTATCTGGTGAGCCCCACTTTACTTTTGGGGCATAGTCTCTATTTACAGCACAGTATGATCAGCTTAAGGTATGCCGGGGGCCTTGTCCCAGCAACAGTTTTCAGTTATGTTAGAGGCTTCATAGATAGTTAGTTTGTATGTTTTCATGACATGTATCTTGGTTTGACCTTTGAGTCATTTATGATCTTAATACATTTGAGTTTTGACCCTCTTTACTTCAAATGCTTTTAGATCATATTTCTGCTCATGTCTAGATGCATGCTCAATGCTATGCCATGTTATGGGTACGGGAGCCAACAATGACATCGGGTGCCGGTCCCTCCCAGGGTGTAGGCTCGAGGGGTGACAAAAGATATGCATAGTTTTAATTGTTTGTCATCATGTAAAAGGTCCCCTGAAAAATCTTATGTTCATTTTCCAGGTCATAGTACTGTTTAAAACTGCTATCATGCGGGATCTCATTGACTATTCTAACACATAATAACATGATTATTGATAATATTCTCCCTCTTCCCCTGTCGGATTAGATTTTTCAAGAAATCACCAAGAGGCAATTGTGAAAGTCATGGTAAATGTAACACCCCGGATTCGAAAGATAACAAATAACAGATTTTCCAGATGTTGCAGGTGCCACCCACGGAGGCCACCCACGGCCCGTGGATGGGACCACGGACCGTAGGTGTGGTCCGTGGTTGGTCACCCCAACTTCACCCAGAATTTCCAGAAAATCCAGCATCCACGACGGGACCTACGGACCGTAGGTGGGACCACAGTCCGTGGTCCAGGTCCGTGGTTCAGACCCCCAGTTTGCAGCTCCCAGACGCCGATCGACGGACTGACAGGACGGTAGGTCGGCAGTCGACTTTCAGCTTAGGGGTAGTTGGGTCTTTTCCTAATTATTTTATCCCTAAACTACGTCATTTTGGTCAGTTTTAGCCTAATATTCTAGTCAGATATTACCCTAAACGACTACTCACAAAAATTCACCAAGCTTAGAACGAAAAAAGGAGAAAAGAGGCGATAGCTTTCTCAAGAACACGCAACAAGTTTTCTTCAGTTCCATCCCCGAAATCGAAAGATTTCTCCGTGAATTTCGTCACCATGTATGTGGGATTTCACTAGTGGATTCCTTTCATCCACTAGGTCCCTAGAATTCAGTCAGATTCTTGATTTCCTATATCTTGTTTAGACCTAGGGTTTCTAAAACCTTGGAGAATTGTTGTGATTTAGCTGTTATAGTGTTCTTAATCAGATTATCATGTTTTCTTGAAAAGTTTGCTTAGTTCCTTGTATGAAACTCAGAACCCTAGTTGTGTAGATTCTCTTAGTTCATGAATTACACTTGCTAGGTCAGTTAAACAGATATACATGCTCCAGTTTTGAATGTTTCATTGTCAGTGCCTAAATGTTGCATTCTCAGATTTGCATGTCAGAATATTGAGCTATCCAGTATTTCAGTTATGTTGTGTCATACACATTTCCAGTTGGGAGTAGGCTTAGCACCGAGTTGGACTAGGGTTCAGCGTATCCTCATAGTCCTAGAACTACGTGCCCCCGTAGGTTTATAAGTCCCCTCTGTGGGCATCCGATTTAGTGATCACGCCAGTCATGCCTTTATACCCCTGGCAAGGTATATTGGGTCCTCTTGATGGGGCATATAGATCGGACTCCGCGTTTAGCTCACGTGATTTTACGTCGCTTAATAGTAGCTCCCACAGTCAGAATTTAGTGCATTTGACAGGTTTCCAGTTATACCTCAGCATTCAGTTCAGCATGTCATGTTCATGATTAGTACTTGGTCATTGCATTTAGCTCGGCCTTCCGTATATTTCAGCATTTTACATTCAGTTCAGATCATATCATTGCTCAGTATGCTTTGTTCAGTTTATGTATTTTGTTCAGCTATATTCTATATCCTACATGCTCAGTACATTCAAAGTACTGACGCATACTCTGCGCTACATCCTTTCATGATGTAGGTTCAGGTACTCAGCATCCAGATCACGCATAGATCGGTTCTCGATCCACATTTCAGCAGCTTCAGTGGTGAGTCCTCATACTTCGAGGACAATAGACATGTTTTCTATATTCAGTCCTTTATTTCAGTTTCAGTTTTGCTAGAGTTAGCTGGGGGCATGTCCCAGCAACTCTAGTCAGTAGAGGCTTTTCAAACATAGTATTAGACTCAGCTTTAGTTTTTGAGTGATTGTTCAATATCACTAAACTCGTAGTATTTTATCTATGTTCAGATTAGTATTGGGTATTCCCCATCTTTCAGTTAATTATGGTTTTAAGCTTCCGCATAGTATATCTTCATTCAGTTATTTTAGTATGCTTGTGATATGCTAGCTTCAGGGTTAGCTTAGGGTCACTCGTGATCCTAGGTCCCGTGTTTACGTCAAGGGGGTAGCCTCGGGGGGTGACAGTAAATGTCTCTTTATGCCATTTAATCCAACATAGGTGGGTATTGGGGATTTTTATAAGGGATCAATGGCAAATGGAAATATAAAAGTGCAAGTCCTTTCACTCACCCACCCCCTTTATTAACCAATGTGCAGACATCAAAACTCACCCTCTCCACTCAAATATTGACGAGACAAGAGATTGCCCTTGGTACAGAAGCTGGATTGGTGCTGGCCAACATTAGCGGAAGTGCAGCACTGATATGAAAAGTTGTATGGTATGGGTTTCACTTTGAAATAAGCAAATGAATTCCATAAACCACAAAGAACCTTTTTTTTTTCTTCTGCTTTGAAAAGGGAAAGATCAATATTAAATTGAAAATCTTAATACAAGTGCCCCTTTTTATTTGCACCAGTTAAATGCAAGGCATAAGCAAATGACAACTTATTCAACTACTGACAGATTGCTTCCAAGATTACCTGAGTTTCTTGTCCACCATTCTGAGAGCCAAATTGTCTACGAACGGCACTGTATCTGGTTGCAATACACACAGCCCGAGACATTGCAAGGGAAGCATCTGCTACAATTGATTGCCGTACATATACCATGGTCCCATAAAGAAGTTGTCGGGGAACATCAGATTGAACATATTTTCCTTCCTTTGTAACTTGTGAAACCCTGAAATATTGGAAGCAAATATAATAACTACCATGTTAATATAATATGGTAATAAGCCAAACACTTGAAATCAAAATCATTGATACAGAAGAGAGAGAGAGAGATGTGGTTCTTGACTCGCCCATGGGATTCAGCCTAGTAACATTTGAACAGTAATTTTTGTTTTATACAATTAGAGGCCAGAAATTCCAAAAATTCCTAATAGATAAAGCTTATTTTTCTCATTCCAGGTAAACCCTGCCAGAATTGTTACTCCCAAGACTATGAACTTAAACACAAGAAGCTGAAACTAGAGGGATATGAATATTTAAAAAAAAAAAAAAACTAAAACTAAAAGGTGCATAACAAGGGGAGTATCTTGGAGCCGTCATACATACACTCAAAAGGAAAAAGGAGGGAAAGAGCTATATAACTCGATAATGGAAAACCACAAACCTCATCAACATTTGATCTCTTGGACTGCGCACGTGATCAAAGCTTAACACCCCATTATCCATGGAATTGTATGCTCCATTCCCAAATTTCATTCCAATGTCTCCAACAGTAATACCTGGAAGAGGTTTGTGGTCCTCCAAGCTCCGTAGTTGGACAATAAAACCTATAATATGAATAGTCAATCAAACGTAAGCATCTTCCCTGAAAGTGACATGCACTGCACCAGTTTGTAACATATAAAATCATTGACTTACCATTAACCCCATAGTCTTTACCATCTGTTATAAGACGAGCATACACAACAGCATGGGTAGACACTTTACCCAATCCACCAGGCCACCACTATTCAAAATTGTAAAAAAGCTAGAGATCAGGGGAATTCTCTATATCTTGATGAATACTGTGTTAATAGAGATGATACATTCATTTCAAATAGCATATTGGATGATAAAAAAGTAGCAGCAGACCAAAGATCACAGGAGGCATATCTTGCATAATAGAGTATCATATATTTTGAGCATCATTCCTCAAGATGCTAAAAATCTAGAATTGTTTTGCAAAAGGAATACAGGAAAACAAACAGTGGACTACTCTTACCTTGCTTGACGTCAATGTTGGACTATGAATGACAAATTCATCTGTTTGAGGATCAAATGTGGCAGTGGTCTCAAGGCCTTGCACATTGGACCCATGACCAAGTTCAGTTTGAGCATAACAGCCAATTATTTGCATCTTGTAAGCCAACGGCAGCCACTTTTCCTGCTGTTTATCTGTGCCCTGTCCTTTTATGGCAGGTATAAACATTCCCTAATGAAAAAATATGTTGGCAGGTGAACGACAATCCTTGGGTTTGAAGCAACGAAAACGGAAGGGGAAAAGACTATTGCACCAACTCTAAATTTAGTGTCTTTTAGTCTTCAAGCGCATTATGCATGTAAATAACGAATGCAAAGGTAGCAGCATTGCAAAATTTAACATATGTAAAAGAAAAACACAAAACAAGAGGTTACCCAATGAAGATCAGTAAAAGCAGGCTCATCTACATAACGCCTTAACATAGTGGCTTCCTCTTCTGCAGAAATGAAATTCAAGTCAATCAGAAAACTTCGATTAGATGCCTCTTTTTTGGCAGAACTCGTGAAAAGGATTAAAAAACTAAAATGAAGTCATACGAGATAGACGAAGTTCAATGATCCGTTTCCATGCATATGCTGCCTTCCTTAGAGTGTTCTTGAATAGCTCTTTCCTAGGAAGCATGGTTCTTCCCTCCTTACTGAAGCCCTATATCCCACAATGACACTCGGTAGATATTAGACATTTAAAATGGAGAAGGCGCAGAAACAAATAACATTGTCAAAACAAGACAATACCCTCTTCTAAAAACTTCCCCCTCAACCCTCAAAAATGACACGCATCAAACAACATAACACCCTCCTGCTCGGTTCAATTTTACTTCTGAAACCAAGTCATTATAAATTTATGCCAGTAAAAAGTTTTTGATCAACATTCAACCCCAAAATGATCACCAGCTAAATTGCAATTCACAGACACCAATGGTCCGTTAAGATGTACCAAAATGGAAACTCTATTTCAGATCACATTGAAAAAAACTATTGCTTTGACCGGTACCATAGATTTTCAGCATCAGAATCGTTGTTGAAACATATAACAGAAAACATTAGACAGCCCGCCCAGCCAGGCTCTCCAAACCCATAGAGGGACATGGATTTCAGTACATAAAAGGAAAAAAAAAAGGGAGCTGTAAGAGCGAGTACTACTACAGCAAAAACCTTTTACTGACCAAATCATCTTAAAAATCAATTCCATGTTAGCATTAATCAAAAACTTGTCCCAGTTCCTACCAAAAGATTCTAATCCACCTGCACCAGTTGTGTTTACGTTTTTCTTTCTTCAGAACATCAGAGCAATTTTCACACCAAATAATGACTCATCATTCCACGTCAAAAAAATTTAGCCTACTAAATAATGTTTGATGAAAGCTCAATTCCAGAATGTGGTCAGTTTATATCAGTTAACTCACACACATTACCGGCTGCCTAAAACTTATCAAAATCAAACCTTTTTCTCTCTTAAAACACAGTTAAATGATCATAAGGAGGACTTTCTCTCCATCATCACCATAACCATGTACAAAAAAAACAAGAAAATAAAGCATCAAACAATCCAAAAAAAACAGACAAAAGAGAATCAAAATCAGTTTATATTAGTTAAATCACACACATTACTGGCTCCCTACAACTTTTCTAAATCAAAATTTTATTTATCTTAAAACACAGTTAATGGTCATAAGATGGACTTCCTCTCCGTCATCACCATATCCCATTAATAATTTACACACATTACTGGCTCCCTAAAACTTATCAAAATCAAATCTTTTCCCCCTTAAAACACAGTTAATGATCATAAGAAGGACTTTCTCTCCATCATCACCATAACCATGTAAAAAAAAAAGGAAAACAAAGCATCAAACACTCCAAGAAAAAAAAAACAGATAAAAGAGAATCAAAATCAGTTTATATCAGTTAAATCACACACATTACTGGATCCTAAAACTTTTCAAAATTAATGATCATAAGAAGGACTTCCTCTCCATCATCACCATATCCAGTTAAATCACACACATTACTGGCTGCCTAAAACTTATCAAAATCAAATCTTTTTCCCCTTAAAACACAGTTAATGATCATGAATTTTCTCTCCATCATCACCATATCCATGTACAAAAAACAAGAAAAAAAACATCAAACACCCTAAAACAACAACCAAAGAAGAATAAATCATCAGCTCTAACAACTACAAACCCAATGTACACCCGCCTTACTACTACCTCTCCTCGATAGAGAGGCTGTTTCCGAATGACCCTCAGCAAATCATCAATTCTAAAGCTAAACAAACTCACAACAAAGCCTGATTTATATCTACCGACAGCCATTCCATACCCAAATAGGGATCAAACAAAAAATCTAAAACTTGAGGATAAAATTTAAAAAAGGAAAAGGGATTTACAGGATCATTAGCAACAAGGTTAGAGATACGATCTGTAAGTTCAAAATCATGACGAGAACCAGCCCAAACAATCTTCATCTCATCCACATCAAATCCAGCTTTCTTCCTCTCATCAGCCAAGTAATCTACACCCTCCATCTCTCTTACTCTCAGATCAAAACCAAATTCCTACACAGTTGAAAAAAATCAAATCTTGGGTTGTTTTACAAATACCCAATTCGATTCTTGAAAAAAAAAAAGGATAAGGATTGGACACGTTTGAGTTTTTCAAGAACGTTTTTAGATGTGTGCTATTTATAGTAGTAGGTGGGTAGTTATTATCGCCTATAATATACTGCATATTCATATTTTGACTATAATTTTGCTTTACAGTATGCGCAACTTTTTGTGAAAAAAGAAAAAAGTTCGTCCACTTTAATATATTCATAGTATATTCTTTTTTAAAAATAAAATGTTCATAGTGTATTAGCAGTATTATTTTAGCCTTTTTTGCTTCGTGTGGTCCGTAGTGTGAACAGTCGATAAGAGAAGTTTTTGCCCATCTTTTTCTATTTTCAATGCTCCTCAATATGTTTTGTTATAGCGGAATACGTTAATAACAATCACAGTTTAAATATTTAATTATAAATAGTGTTTTAAAACACAAGGCATAAGACAAAGTGTATATTTATTATATCGAGTGTGACATAAGTCTAACTGACATAAACCTCATAAAATTTTAATATTTTATAAATTAATATAATAAAAATGAATTATAGAAAATATAAAAATGTGTAAATATATACAAAGCTGCTTCAACTTAAAAGGTAGATCAAAATCAATAAAAATAATAATTAAAACTACTTATCTAATAATTTAAATGAGTAGAAAATTATAAATTAACTGTTAGAAAATGAAAAACAATGCATTGCTCCAAAAAAAAATTGATCAATGTCTAAGCATATATCTAAATTGATGGGGCTAGCCTCATAAATACCTTTGAAAACGCGGATTATAATTTATTTTGATTGAGCACTTGAAGATATGATAAAGTGTTTCTATTAAATATTTTCAGATAAAAATTTGAAAAAGTTTATAACTGTTCTCAATTTTAAATTAGAAATAATCTAATTTTAAAATTCTCATTTTAATTTTTCCGAAATGAAATGATTTATAATCACATAAATGTCTAAGGTTTATTTCAAATCATAAATTTTAAAAGTATTTAAAAAAAAAAATAATATGTCAATTCAAACGATGTCATGTGAATTTGAGATGGAAGAAGTATTACTCCCTTCCATTTCATATTTATTGTTCACTTTTCTTTTGCACTTCCCTTAAAATATCATAAATAAAAATAACAATTTCATTCATTTATCCTTTGAATATTTTTTTTGAAGCTTTTCAAATTTGGTTATATTTTCAGAAAAACAATTAATTGAAAAGGTAAAATAAAAAAATATAAATTAATTTTATTTTAATTTTATAAATTAATAAATAAATTCAAGATAACTATTTATAATAACATAAACAACTATAGAAGGAAGGAAGTCCTAAATAGGCAGATCCCGGTTCAAATCGCACTCAAAACATAGTTACCAATATGAGTTATGGTGTAATGGAGGGACTATTTCACCTTTAACAAGATGTTTTGGATTCGAATCATGAGTGTGAAAAAAATCATTAAAAATACCATTTCTAAATGAACCTTATAATGTATAACTCAAATTTAATTAAGACTTCAATACAACTGCGAAAACTGCGAAAACCAAATGAAAAAAAAAAGTAGGCGGATGCCGTCCAACATGAAAAAAATATGCATAAACAGGAACAGTGAATGGAGCCATTCAAGAAGTGGACCAAAATGTCACATCCACAACCAAATTTATGAATTCCACGTAATTCAAAACACTAGCCAAATAATTGACAACATCAATTATTATCGTCCTTCCCATGAATAAAAGGCATATCTTGAAGTCAACATATATAAATAAATATAATACAAATTATGCAAAATAAAAGACATGTTTTTCTATGTACACCGACAATGATAAATAAATGGAAATAACAATTGGGGAAATATTTTAATCTCTATTTGGTGGAAGTGTAGATTTTTCTTTTACGTATTCCGTTTCAAGGGAGAAAAAAGAAGGAAAAAAAAAATAGACTCATGGGACTTTGAAAAATTAAGCTAACAATAGGAGAAAAAGTTTCACTCTATATACTATTAATACTCTCTCCGTTTCATTTTATGTGACATTTTTCAGATTTCGAAATTCAAATAAAGTCTATTTTTTACCGTAAATTTTTCATAGATTTTTAAACATTTTAAATTATCAATTATTGTGACTTATAGTACTTTTTACTTAGTTTACAAATATATAAATTTCTTTTCAAAAATATTGAAGATTTCATACGCAAATTGCCGATCAAATTTAAATTGTTTGACTCTCTCGAAATAAAAAGTGTCACATAAATTGAGACAGAGGGAATAATATAATTTCTTAAAAGATATATTCTTCTATACAATTAAAACATCAGATATCTAAAGAAATCTACACAAGAGAAGTTTCCAAATTTACTTATGGAAAAGTTTTATTTCTCCTATAATTGCCCTCCGCCCATAATATAATAGTAATATTTCATCATGATGTCTCACCAAGAAGTGAGCTAAAACATTTTTTGTGCTATTGTATTATTGCTTGTGATATCTATTATCATATGTTGTTTATTATATTTGGATTGAAATAACTTTTCTATTTCAACTGTAAGGTCAACATATATTATATCCTCTTCAAACTCCATTGGTATGCATGTAACTATTCCATCAAATACCATTTATCTCCCACCAACATAAATACTCGGTAACTCCGACATAAAAGGTTCACCCAACCCTTTTTGTCTCTACAGTAATTTGAACCCTTGTAAAGAAATAATAGACAAATAAAAACAAACAAATATCAACCTGATTGAATTTCATACAGTAGTAACAATTCAGTACAACCCTTTCTTCCAGAAGCAAAGAACTCTGAAATTTTGTTGTCCATCCATACTGCTCTCCCAGAAAGTTTATTGTGAAAGGAACAATGAGTTCAGATACAAATTCATAAATATGTTCATAGAAAACCATAGTGAGGAGGAGACAAACGGCGAGAATCAACATAGAGCAGAACCTTTCAATTTCTTTTTGGTGTACTAAGCCCTGAACAAAGTGTAATCAGGAAAGAGAAGGAGCACCTCCAACAGAGTACATAAACATTTTGTACAGTTCAATTGTTCCACAGGGGTGCTAAGTTATCGGTTATTAAATGCCACAAATCAACGAATAGCCTTCCCACCTTGAAGGTTGCTGATATTGTATCCAATTCTGGACTTAAATTTGGAAATATGATTACCTCCTCCCTTTAAAAGGGTGGAATCTAGTTAGCAGTATGCATTTGAAGAATAGAAAACTCCACACCAGACAGATCAGACAGATCCAGCCATCAGTGCTTCTAATCCATTGATATATGCGGCAGAATCTTCATCCAATAGTCCCTCTTCTAGCAGTATGGATCACTCATATCCTTCAAATTTGACAGCCTAGTCCATCTTTGAATTCGAGCAGGACATTGTTAATTTGTAAGTTCACGCTTGTGGAAAGGGAGAATTTCAGATGATACATGGATTCTAGCTGCCAAATGGGAGAACACAAAGCTGGGCAAGTAACACTTAGCTAGGAGCCAAAGCAATTTAGCCAGAACAAATGTCATGTTTTCTCATTAATTCTATGCTCTCGGCAATTGTTGACCCAGCAGTGCCCACAAAACCAAGAGAAGCACAACTGCAGACTACTTCCTCTATGTATAAGAGAACATCAGTTAATGATTGAGGATGGTGATGCTTGCTAATCCCTGCCGAATTCTGTGAAACTGAACCAAGTTTTAGCCCATGCCCCGCAGCCATGACTTCTTTAGCAGTTTCTTGAACCAAGTCATCTTCTTCTCTAATAACAAACAGCTTAAAGGCATCTGAATCTTTTGCTAAGTTCCCCAAGTAACTCCCTGTCCAATTAGCCATGGGGAGATCAGTCATCACAAATACATGGATCTGTTTCTGTCCTGTTTGCATCAAAGATTCTATTTTCTGCTTCAGACCAAGAAAAGTAGCTTTATGGTGGTTCTTGAATTGTCCATCTAGTAGCCTGAGCTGTGCACAAAGAAAGGGACCTTTGATAATTTGAAGAGCAAACTTCTTGCCGGCATTTATTATTTCGGGCACAAAGGGAAGGAACTCTATCTTTTTGATTAAGGTCTGTACGATGGGATCATTAGGAGCTTCATGAATGTCAATATGGGATTCAGATCCCTTATAAGGAGCAGTAAAAAGGCTTCCAAATGCCAAAACAGTGGCTGATTCTGCGGCAGAACCAGGGCCAAGAGCTTTATACACATCTTTCCTTCTCCTAATAAATGATATCTTCTTTTTATTCCTAAGTTGGTCATCAGGTTGAAACGAGTCTAAAGCTCCATCCTCATCGTCTTTTTTATATGTCCAAACTGTTGTTCTACAATCTTCTTTTAAAGCAGACAAACAACCACTGAAACTACCATAATAACCAGACAATAGAGAACCACATTGTCGAAGGCTCTCAGATAATGGAGATGGTATATTTTGGTCCTTAGAGCAAATAACATCCAAGTTTACACCACACCAGGAGGACACAAAAGCACGAAAATCTATAAATCTCTTAGTTGAATAAGAAGCAAGTGGTGAAAGGTCAACTATATCAGCCATGGATACATATCTGCAAAACACAAAGTAAGCAGATTATTAGAAACTTCTAAATACTTCATCCAAAAAATAATTCCATCTTTATTCAGTCAAAAATCAAAATGCAGAATGAAATTCAA
This sequence comes from Solanum etuberosum, assembly GCA_029582245.1. Taxonomy (NCBI): domain Eukaryota; kingdom Viridiplantae; phylum Streptophyta; class Magnoliopsida; order Solanales; family Solanaceae; genus Solanum; species Solanum etuberosum. The sequence continues at coordinate 12,146 of JAJONR010003358.1, read as the reverse complement.
AAGTTAATAATTTATCAGCAGCAGAAAGATAAAAACAAACAAGATGGGGTTTCGCAATGCAGACACACAAAGTTTACATGCTGGCTTTAAGCACATTCAATCGAGCAATCAAAATCCCAAACTAGATGGAGTCTTTCTATGAATCTCTCTGTAATCATTTTCATTCCAATTGAAATATCTATCCTTTTAAATCAAAATAGGAGTTGCTCTAATCCAAAAGTAGAAGTTGCTAAATCTCTTCCTAATCAGTATACTGAAATACAAGTCTCTTAACGGAAAAAACCCGTCACAAACAGGATCTAATGTAAGTGTAACAAAAAATTTAACCTACAGTTTGACTACTAGTATTAAGCACCAAACATGAAACATGCAAATTCCTCATAAAAGGTGATCAATTTAACTCCAAATACAATAACAGCAAAAAGTGGGATCTGGGGAGAGTGGTGTCCACGCATACCTTAACTCTACCTTGTGAAGGTAGAGAGGTTGTTTCCAACAGACACTCGACTCAAGTAAAGCATTTCAAAGCACGTATGTAAAAGTGAATACAGTAGTAAATTCTCTCAAGTAAAGCATTTCAAAGCATGTATGAAAAGGGAATACAGTAGTGACGAAGCCATGCCAAAAATAATGGAGAAAAGAACATTAGCAACAATTTGACTCCAAATATCTCTACATAATTCAGTCAGACATATTAACAAACACAAAGAACGCACAAAAATTGATTCTTTCTGATCAGTGAGCTAAAGCTAAAGAGGTTGTTAAGAACTGGTACAAATTTCAAAATTACCTGCAATCACGCAAGAGCTGAAAACTATGATTCCAAACCAAGTATCTCAATTCATTAGGTTCCAAAACCCTAAATTTAGGACAACTACCAAGCGCAACAGCATGGTGATCCAACACGGGTGGTACAATTAGGGTCCGATTAAGAATCTTAGCCATCAAAATCGCATTCTTGAACTCAGCCAACTGGTTGCTGAACCCACTGTGAGGCGCATACCACATGAACTTCCCCTGTAGACGATTTGTGGGGTTGCATTGTTGAGGTCGGGGTATAATGGGTATTGATTTTTTGGAAAGGGGAAGAAGAGAAGGGGAAATGAAATTCTTGAAGTAGAAGAAAAGGAGAATCAAAGTGAAGAGAAAAAGGAAAGTTAAAAGTGGAGATCTTTGTTTCTTCTTTGATTTGTTGTTGGGTCTAATGAAGGTTTCAGTTTCCATGGATTCAATTGAACTCTCTGAATTCTTGGATCAGAGATGGCGGACAGTGACGCTAAATCAAGTTCTAAATATTTTTACCCGACGATTTGGTCTTTTTCTTTAAAAGTAGGGATCGTAGTTGAGTTACACAAAACTATAAGGGTCTGTTTAGAAAGCTACTTTTGCGAATTGAATTTCTCTATGGATTATACACAATTAATGTTATGTCCGCAACTAATCGGAAACAAATCCAAAGACTCTTTTGAGGTTTTCATTTTCGAGTCTATTTGTGATTTTTCTGACCTTTCTAAATTGTTGAAAATTGTGAGATAATATGATGCTAGGAAAATCATCAAGAATGATTTTTTTGTTGGCGATTAGTTATATCTATAAAGAAGAATAGAAAAAACGATTGGCTCGTCAAAATTTGATTTCCACTTACTATTTCTTACTAATAAAAGGGGTGTACCTCTAGTTATATATAGTTACAAATATAATGTTTGATTGTATATGTGTAATTATAACAAGAACATGTTCGATGTAATCCCATGAAATATAATTAGAAAGGTCAAATATACTTAGACTTTTATACCTATCTTTTACACGATAAAGTAATTGTTTCCGAAAATTACACATTTAAATTTCTTGTTGTGCATTCTTTATGGAGTAGCTAATATTATAAAATAAAACCATCAAAACAGGAGCTAAAGTAAGTGTAACAAAAGATTAATGATTTCAATTATAAGTTCATAAGATTGTTCAAATATTTGATAAAAAACAATTCATTAATTCTTACATTGCTCAATATAAAACAAATATATTTGAAATCTCATTCAATAAGAAAATCCAACTTTAATGACATCACCCTTTACAAATCAAATTTGCAGATACCTTATTCTATCTATGATTAAGAGATATAATTTCAAAAAAATAAAATAATTAACACACTAAGCAACTTATTTATTTTTTTAAAAAAAGAATTTGCCTACTTCTCCTTCTTCACTGAGTCATCTCAAAATCACTGCTTTACTTGATCATCTCCCAGAAATGGCGGCGTTTCGGTTGCAGTCATGTAGCTCTCCGTCACTTTCCGGCCGATCACCGCCGTCAACTCTGCTACTTCATGTTCCCACACGCTGTAACCTTACTTGTAATTCTTCCTTCACCAGGTATGTTACCTTAATCTAATCAAAATCATAACTTTCCTTGTGTTAAGTTTACTGTAACATATAATAAATGTTTTATTTGATTAAATTCAGGTTTACAATGTCAATTTCGTCAACCCCACGAACTGCCGCTATCCCAGAAAATCATAGCGTTGTGGGTCTTCCTTACTCTCTTGACATGTCAAAAATAAATTAGAAACTGCTATAGGATTTATTATATCTGTTGAATTTGTTTTTGGGAGTAGTTAGGTTGTGGAATGGCGGCGGTGGATTTCCTTGTTGCTGTTGATTCTTATCCTAACCCTGATGATAAGATTCGAAGCACCAGTTTTCAGGTGATTGTTTTTTTTTGTGTGTGTAATTGATAGTATGTTCTCTTTTCAAAATTTCAGTTGAAATTTCAAAGAAAGTTGTGTTTTTTTTTTTAGGTTCAAGGTGGCGGCAATGCAGGGAATGCTTTGACTTGTGCAGCTCGTTTAGGCCTATCTCCGAGAATTATATCGAAGGTTTGAGATTTTGGGACTTGTAAATACCAATTGGCTGTATAAGTATTGACTGACTTATATTCTCGATTATTTTATTGTTCTAACTATTCAAGTATAACCAGACCTCACCTGTGGGATTATACTGGGTGTGTTGTTGTGTTCAAGTATAAAATTGAGACTAAATTTTTTTCTATGAGAGGTTCAAAGAAGAATTCCTTTATGTTGCCCCTTAAAAAGCTTGTTTTGTCCGATACAGATAAGAATCAACCTGTGTATTGTGAGATAATGAACTCCAATATCATGTCATACAACTGTTATCTTAGCATGGTTCTCATGAGCTTCTTGAACCTCCTTCTTGCTATTGGAATTAACAAACACCAATTTACCTCCTGCCACTGTGATTTCCTAGCGAGTGGTTTATAACACAGTTTAACCGCCGCTTTCCTTTAATCTGGAGTTGATTGGAGAAAAGACAGTCTTTGTTCCAACGCAAATGGATGTAAGTCTATGAGAATAAACTTGTCCCTCAATATTGGTGGTCAAGATTCAACTGTAAATATTACTTCCTTTGAAAGTTGCATAGCATATTTAATGAAAACCTAACTTGTTGTGGTATTTGCTGTATCATTCGTGATTATTGCGTTAGGAGTCAGCAGTAACTGTTATTTCTATAAAACTATTTTCTAATTTCTTCATCTTTCCCCACATAACCCTTTTGCAATAATCACATTGAAAGTCTTCAAATTTTTGTTACTATTTTTGCCTGTAGGTTGCAGATGATTCTCAAGGGAAAGCAATACTGGAAGAGCTGGAAGCTGATGGGGTTGATACATCGTTTATGGTGGTGAGTTCGGCAATGTTCAAACTTGAAGGTTCTTGCGTGTAGGATGATTATGGATGTAGTTTCATGCATCTGTTAAATCAATCACAATTTGAGTGGTTTCAAATGTGTTAGCAACATCAGATCTAACTCAAGCATTTAATTCACCTCAACCTTAAATCTTGGGTTCAGGTTTCCGAAGGGGGCCATTCGACATTCTCTTACGTCATTGTTGATAGTCAAGCGTGAGTTCTCTCTGTTTATGTTAATTGCATTTTGGTAATTGTTTGGCATATTTCAGACTTTTACCTCAAAACATGATGTTGAACTTTCTAGTTTTGTTGAATCAATTGTAATGGCTCTGCTGTGATTTGCTTAATGTTTGGTTTCAAGATCAGTAGCCATATATTGTACATTACCTATACTTCTAAAGTGGGTTTCAGCCTAACTATCCTCTCTGAAGACGAAAATTGCTTATGCAAGAACCAAAAAAAACTTGTATGCTGAAGATTTGAAATATATGCTACTTGTAAAGTTTGCCTGGAAAAGTAACAGAAATTGTTTAGTCATATGAAGTGATTCCTATCCATCACGAGTAAAAGAAAATAGATAAAGAAACTATAGCAAGGAATGTGTATGTTTGGCTGAGTAACTTCTCTTTCCTCATTTACATTAAATTTTCCTTGTGCCAAGATTGCCCACTTGATTCATGTATGGCAGAAAGAATTGGTTCGAAAGATTCCAATGAAGTTTTTCTCCACCATATTTGCGTGAGAGAAGTATAAACATTTTAGCAAGTTTACTATATTTACTATCTCTTGGTGTATACAATTGGTTTGCTGACCCTTCTGAACTTGTTCTGTTGAAGCTATTAGCTCTCGTGAGTCATGATTAGTATTGTTTGATCTACCAGGAAAACTCGGACTTGCATTTACACTCCAGGATACCCACCTATGATACCTGAGGATTTATCCAAGTCGAATTTGTCATCAGCTCTGGATGATGTGAGATTTGTATATTTTGATGGAGTATTGCAAGAAACTGAATTGTTATCAGCTATAGTTGTGGCCCAAGAGGTAATTTTAACTTGGGCTTCTTTGTCAGACAAATGGAAGTAATGGCTAGCAAAAACTTCTATCCTACTGTCTGCTTTTGAATATGTTGCTTGTATTCATCCTAGAGCCGACATATTGAGCTTAATTATTGTTTGTTGTTTTTTGTTCAAATTCTCCGAAGACTTATGTTTTCAATCAAATGGAAAATACTGTATGCCTTTTGGATTCCCAGTGCAGGCACATCGGAGGGATATACCTATTGTAATTGATGCAGAAAGTAAAAGAGAAAGGGTAGATGACCTTCTAAACTTGGCAACTTATGTCGTATGCTCAGCTAGATTTCCACAGGCAAGTTAGCTACACTGACAAATTGCAATGACACTGTTCCTTTGCTGCGGAATTTTAATTTGGATATCTGGTGATCTGCTTCTAATTCTTAGTTGCTAATAAAGTCTAGGAGTGAAATTTGTTGTCTCCCCAATTTTAATTCGACGACAAAGTCGCTTCCTCCCTCAGTGTGTTACAACTTAAAGCTTTTACCCCTTGCCACTGCTTACTACATAATTGGGGATTAAAATTGTTTTCAACACTCTTTTAAAAAAAAGGTGAAATAGTGTTAATTTTTTTCCTCCTAGTTCAAGAGGTTAGGATCACCCAAGATCATATAAAGAGACCAATTTCTCGTCATCCAACCATGTGGGACTTAATGAAATAGATGGATTCACTTGAATGCAAAGTTGTTAGGGGTAGTTAAGTAATTGTATAATTAGTTAGACGTTTTGTTAGTCGGTTATGAGTGAACAGTGAGCTGATTAGAAGTGTATAAATAAGCATGTACTGTAAACATTTGTTTTTGAAGTTTCTGGAATATATCACCATATCTTCTTTCTCTCTACTGTTGTGTTCATCATTGATGAATTGTGCTAGTATCATGGTTGTTTGTGGTCATACAATAGATGCTTGCAAGACTGTTATAGATAATTGTGAAATATGTCCATTGGCTAAACATACTAGGCTTCCTTTTGCAAACAGTGACACTAGATCAGATAGAGCTTTTGCTTTATTGCATTTGGATGTATGGGGTCCCTATAATACTCAGACTTTTGATGGAAACAAATATTTTCTTACAGTTGTTGATGATTTCTCAAGAATCACTTGGATTTTTCTATTGAAGTTCAAGAATAATGTGCTGGTAGTTCTCAAACAATTTTTTCAACTGGTACTTACTCAGTTTAATGTCTCAGTTCAGGGCATTAGAACAGATAATGGTGGAGAGTTTTGTAGTGATCAATTACAGGCTCTTCTTAAAGATCTAGGAATTGTACATTACAGAACCTGTGCCTATACACCTCAGCAGAATGGTGTAGCTGAGAGGAAACACAGGCATTTACTAGAGGTAGCAAGGGCACTTAGATTTCAGAGTGGTACTCCTCTCAAATTCTGGGGTCATTGCATTCTTACTGCTGTATATATAATCAATAGAATTCCCTCTTAAGGTACTTGCAGGTAAGTCACCTTATGAAGTTTTCTTCAACAAATAACCTTGCCTTAAACATTTGAGGACTTTTGGTTGTTTATGTTATGGTAGTATTCTGCCTAAGGTAGATAAGTTTGCTTCTAGGGCAGTGAAAGCAGTTTTTATGGGATATTCCAGTGTGACTAAGGGTTACATATTGTATGATCTTGAGAGACAAAAGTTCTTTTTGAACAGGGATGTTATTTTTCATGAGAACCAGTTTCCTTTTAAAGACCCTGTTACAACAGATGTCAGTATTGTCACTGATAGTTTTGCCTACCCTGATACTTTCCCTGAAACACATTCTTCTTCTACCCCTCCTGACATTACATCTATTGCTCCTGATTCTTTACTACATACTCCTGCAGTTCCTGCTTCTATAACCCCTGAACATACTTCTCCTACTTCAGTTCCCACCCCAGTCTCACTTCCTAACAGAAAATCCACAAGAACTTCTCATCCACCTCTATGGTTAGCTGATTATGTAACCAAGCCTGTCTCCAGTTCTACACTATATCCTTTATCAAACTATGTATCCTATACAAATTTGTCCTCATCTCATCAACGTTATCTAGGTGTTTTTTCAGCAATCATAGAGCCTTCTTCCTATCAGGAAGCTATCAAAGACAGCAGATGGATTGAAGCTATGCAGTCTGAAATACATGCTCTTCATGATAATCATACTTGGGACTTAGTGCCTTTACCTCTAGGGAAGGTTCCCATTGGGTGCAGTTGGGTTTATAAGGTTAAACTAAAGTCCAATGGTGATATTGAAAGGTTTAAAGCTAGACTAGTAGCAAAAGTTTACACTCAGAGAGAAGGTTTTGATTTTCATGAGACTTTTTCTCCTGTAGTCAAGATGACTACTGTGAGAACTGTTTTGTCCTTGGCTGCTCAATTCAACTGGCCTATTCATCAATTAGATGTCTATAATGCCTTTTTACAGGGTGATTTACATGATGAGGTATATATGCAATTGCCTGAGGGTTTTTCAAGTCAGGGTGAGTCTAATGGACTGGTATGTAGACTTGTAAAATCCCTATATGAGCTTAAACAAGCAAGTAGACAGTGGAACTTAAAATTGTGTGAGGCACTATTAAACTCAGGTTTTGTTCAAAAAGCAGTTTGGATCACTCATTATTCATCAAGAAGCAGGGAACAAACATTGTGGTGATTTTGGTCTATGTGGATGATATGTTAGTAACAGGAAGTAGCTTGACACTCATTGAACACACAAAAGCCTCCTTACACAAATCAAAGATATTGGTGATCTCAAATTCTTTCTAGGTATGGAGTTCAGCAGATCTGGAAAAGGGATTTTAATCAATCAAAGAAAGTATGCATTGGAGATTATCTCACAAATGGGGTTAGGAAATACAAAACCATCCTGGACACCACTAGAGATAAACATGAAGTTAACAATACATGAGTTGGATGAATTGACAGGAAACTCAGATGATGAATTCCTTGATAACAAAGAGCAGTATCAAAGTCTAGTAGGGAAGATGCTATATTTGACTTGTTGCCAGACATTGCCTTCTCTGTTCAGACCCTCAGCCAGTTCTTGCAGCAACCAAAGAGATCCCATTGGGAAGCAGCAATTAGGGTGATGAAATATGTGAAAAGAGAACCAGGTCTTGGCATATTGTTGAGCAGTACCAGAACAACCAAATTGAGTGTTTTCTGTGATGCAGATTGGGCATCATGCCCTAATACTAGAAGGTCAGTTTCAGGTTTCTTGGTAAAACATGGTAATTCTTTAATATCATGGAAATCAAAGAAACAAGGTGTGGTTTCTAGAAGTTCAGCAGAAGCTGAATACAGAAGTATGGCCAATGCAGTATCAGAAGTGGTATGGATCACAGCATTGCTGAAAGAATTGGGAAATGAAGTCAGTGAACCAGTGATGATATTCAGTGACAGTAAAGCAGCATTACAAATAGCATCCAATCCTGTGTTTCATGAAAGGACAAAACACATAGAGATTGATTGCCATTTTATTAGACAAAAGATACAAGAAGGCTTGGTAAAGACAGAATATGTGAACCCTAAGGATCAACTGGCAGATATATTGACTAAGGGTCTTCCTAGACAGCAACATGAATATTTGGTAGGCAAGCTAGGTGTGTTAAATGTTTTTGTACCCACCAGCTTGAGGGGGAGTAATGAAATAGATGGAATCACTTGAATGCAAAGTTGTTAGGGGTAGTTAAGTAATTGTATAATTAGTTAGTTAGACATTTTGTTAGTCGGTTATGAGTGAACAGTGAGCTGATTAGAAGTGTATAAATAAGCCTGTACTGTAAACATTTGTTTTTGAAGTTTCTGGAATATATCATCATATCTTCTTTCTCTCTACTGTTGTGTTCATCATTGATGAATTGTGCTAGTCTTTGTATATGAATTCTATCAGGACTCATCACCCCACACACCCAGCACCCTGGGCTGGACATCTAGAGCATGGGAAATTTAATATGGGTCCCAACATCTGTAAGCCATGAATTGGTATAGACTTGGCTCTGATACCATGTTATGGACCTTGGGCCTAACCCCCAAAGTTGGCTCAAGAGGTGAATATTGTCCACGACCGTACAAAGAGACCAATTTCTCCTCATCCCGCCGATGTGGGACTCAACAATATCTTTCGCCCTTTTGAGCTTGACAAAAGATGTATTGTCTCGCAGGTCTGGACAGAGGCCCCTTCAATCCCAGCTGCTCTAGTTTCTGTACTTCTAAAGTTGCCAAACATCAAATTTGTAATTGTGACATTGGGTGAAGATGGCTGTATGATGTTAGAAAGGGCTGAAGCTGGTATGCTTGCATATTTTTTTGGTTCTTCTGATGTATGTTAAGTGTCTGCTTGTAGGCAAACAAATTGTTTTGAAAGATGAACAAGAGGTGTATGTATTTACTTTTCGCTATTGGGTTCATTTGCAGAGGATCTCCAGTCTGAAGAAATTGATGTCGATGAGTTGTTCAAGAAAATGAAGCAGAGTATTGATACTGACGCAACCAGTGCAACATCCATATCTTCGGTAATTCACCAATTAGAAGATTTATGATTCAATAGGTCACTGAAGCATGGCCACAGTGCTCATGAACTAATAGAAATCCGTGCACACAATTCATTTTGTTCTAGTCCACCACTGTAAAGTGAGTATCTACTGTGGAGTGGGAGTCATGTATGGTTCTTCCTGGCTAGTACCCTTTTTCTAGTACGTCATGATATTCATCTTTACAAATATGAATTGCCTCCACATGTTCTCTTGCAGTCGTACGATTACTCATCACCCTCTTAATTCTTTTTATTGGAGACTTCTTGGTGCTGCTTATGATGTTTTTTTCTCCCCAGCACTTCTTATGAAGCTGAATAAACTAAAGTACATGTCTTCTTCTAGGATATTGCAAAATTGCATGCAAAAGGCATCGGGACAGTGAGTGGGAAGCTGCTTCTTGGAACAGCTGAAAAGATGCCGCCATCAGAATTAGTCGATACAACTGGTGCAGGTGATGCATTTATTGGAGCAGTTCTGTATGGTAAGCAAAATTATACTCTGCAGTCTTTATACCTAATGTTCTTCCTTTAAATGTGTTATATTCCTGCATCACCCTTTTCCCTCTACCTGTGACAATTGGATCGAGAGATTCTATAAACCTCAATCCATTTTCTTACCTCCTTTCTGTCCTTTCTGGATGTTATTGTTTTTTTCTTTAGTCTTACGTGTGTCTATATCCATGCAAGTTTAAATCTAATGTCATTGTTCCCTTCACGCTTGATAAGGGTTTGTAATGTTTCATTTCTCATGGATTTCCCACTTGCAATCTGCAGCTCTCTGTGTCAATATGCCACCAGAAAGAATGTTGCCATTTGCTTCTCAAGTGGTTAGTAGACTTTAGCTTTGTGTCTTATGCAAATTGTAAATGTAAAAAAAGCTAACTTCTGCATTGTGTGTTAATTGCAGGCGGGTATCGGGTGTAGGGCATTGGGAGCAAGAGCTGGTCTTCCCCAGCTAACAGACCCTCGATTGAAACCCTTTTTAGTGAACGATCCCCAAAACGTGGCCACATTGCCATAGAAGAGAACACAAGTCAAAGCTATTGTCAACTTGGGATTTTTTCTTATAGTTTTTTCTCTCTATCTTGACATATGCTCTGCAACATTTGTAACATTTTATGTGAAAGATTTGCCCATTGAGCACAAGGCCTTCTGAATATCGTTATTGTGAGGCATATAAAGAGTTTAATTACTACGCAATGTGATGTATAATTTTTCTTTCTCATAGGTTCTACACTGCTTTCGTACTAATTGTTGTGCGTTTTTCATTGTTTTTTCTTTTTTTTTATTTGAATTTGATGCACTTGAGCCGAGAATATTTCGGAAACAGCCTCCCTACCTCTACGAGGTAGTGGTAAAGTCTCCGTTTACTCTACCCTCTCCACACCCCACTTTGTGGAACTATGTAGTATCAGTTAAGCTGAATGACAACAACAGGTAGCCCTTTATAAAAAGTCTAATGTGGTAACATGGAGAGTTAAACTGTTAAAAGTAAATAGCCTGCTACAGTATGAATATAATGTTAGTGTAAAGATCAGTTAAGATGTCAGTGCTTCAAGTTAAATCCCTCATGCAACAGACAAACCAAAATTGGAAGTAAATCTTAGAAGTTTTACTCCCTTCGTTTCAATTTATTTGTCTGCTTTTTGACTTGGCACAAAATTAAAAAAAGTAAAGAAGATTTTTAAATCTTGTAATCTCATACTAAACATACGTCAAATATACCAAAATGTCCTTTAATTTTATAGTTTTAAACATGACAATTGAAAAGTTGAAACTAAAAGTTGTTAAAAATGGAAATAGACATTCTTTAAGAGATTCCTTCTTTTAAAACGGATTAAAATGGAAAATAGGACAAACAGATGGGTAAAACCTAGGTAATTAGAAGGATAAATCATATCTTTAATCTTTTCCCTAGCAAGTTTGTGTTCAGTCATGAGAAAATATTTTACCAATAATAGTAACATGTTTGGAGAAATAATTATTTAAAAAAAACAACAAGAAAAGGCTCAATATCATATTGACATGGAATCACAAATTAAAAGATGGTAACTTTTGGCTAAGTGATAATATTTGAAAAAAGAAGTGATAATAATTGTAATATATGACAAGGTCAGTTATGGAATAAATTAGAGAAATTAACCACAAATTGAGAAACTTGCACATCCAAGAAATTCAACATTTGCAATGGCACAACTTTCTTTATCTTATAAACATTTGCAATGGCACAACTTTCTTTATTTAATGGCACAACATTTGCAATGGCACAACTTGCAATGGCACATCCAAGAAATTCAACATTTAATTTTATTTAATAATATATTTGCAATGGCACAACATTTGCAATGGCACAACATTTGCAATGGCACAACTTGCAATGGCACATCCAAGAAATTCAACATTTAATTTTATTTAATAATATATTTGCAATGGCACAACATTTGCAATGGCACAACATTTGCAATGGCACAACTTGCAATGGCACATCCAAGAAATTCAACATTTAATTTTATTTAATAATATATTTGCAATGGCACAACATTTGCAATGGCACAACATTTGCAATGGCACAACTTGCAATGGCACATCCAAGAAATTCAACATTTAATTTTATTTAATAATATATTTGCAATGGCACAACATTTGCAATGGCACAACATTTGCAATGGCACAACTTGCAATGGCACATCCAAGAAATTCAACATTTAATTTTATTTAATAATATATTTGCAATGGCACAACATTTGCAATGGCACAACATTTGCAATGGCACAACTTGCAATGGCACATCCAAGAAATTCAACATTTAATTTTATTTAATAATATATTTGCAATGGCACAACATT